>CAIGRL010033401.1:0-17009 GCA_903798325.1 Fraxinus xanthoxyloides
TTTGTCTTGCATATAAATTAAGGTGCTTAATTTGAAAGTTATGTGCTCTGCCATTTTTTCAAGAAAGTAACACACTATCTCATTTGAATCTTTTTATAAATATGAATAAAATTAATATATTTATATGTTACGAAAGCAATTGGGAACAAGAAAACGAATATAAAAGTTTTAGAAATGAAATATTAAGTGAAATCGTTTTAGTTGTTACCAAGAAGAAGAAGGTACAAAAGAGAGTATTTGAATTTTTCATATTGGGTTTTTGGATTAAAAAGTGACATATCGTGTCACTTACGTCCAAATTTAATTATAAAGGATACAAAAACTCAATAGGTTAAACTCACATACTTGTTTTTTGTGCCCAATCAAATGAGAAGCAAGAGTTTTTTCTCAGATGAATTTTGACAATATTTTATTTTGCAGATGTACTGTTAGATAATACTTATTTCATATAATATTTGTCATATTACAAAAAAGAAAAAAAAGAAAAAAAAAAAAAAGGAAAGGTAACGTGATATGTTATTTTTTATTTTATATCACTTTTTTTAATAAAAAGTAACAAAACACTTTAACTTTTGAAAATTCACGTAAAACTTGATGTTAAATAAAAATTAAGGTCTATAATTATTTTTGAAATAATGTCATTTATCATCATGATAATAAAATATCAATAATTTGGTAGTTTATTTGAAATAATGGGATTGAGCAGTGTAATTTTAAAGAGAGTAATATTACTGATATTTCATCATGAGTGATAATGGAATATGACATAATTGACATTTTATCATTATCATGATAAGTAATATTACTTTTATTTGTAAGATTTTTGGCTTCGTACTAGGCATAATTTCTTCAAAAAAACATTTATTTTGGTGGTCCATATTGTGAGCCGGACTAATCAATTGGGACCTTTATCAACATCAATCAACAAATATGAAGTCTAAAATTGGCCTCCCTAATTGAATTCGGCTTTTATGAAACCTTTCTCGTTTCTTTAATATTCAGCTACGAACCCACAAAAAGAATTTCACAACTAGTTCTCGGCGAATATTTTATACTACTTGGTTTCAATGATCAAACTATAGAAGGGATTTTTTTAGTTTTTCCTTTTCTGGTAAAAAAAAATCCATTTTTATATAGGTTTAATGACCTCAATCGACCCATTTAAGTTAACGTTATTAACAAAAGAACGAAGGTTTTTATGATTAGATTTCAAAGGAAGGCCATATTCATTTTTTCTCTAATATTTCTTCTTAAATCAAATAGAATTTAATTTCAAGAGTATTGTCAATCATTGTTTGATTTTATGTGCAAAATGAAACATCGTCTAGATAAATTTTACTTAGACATTATATTTATGATGTACTGTGTGAATAAGACATAAGATAATGACCAAAGTCAAAACCTATGTGAAAAGTTTTAGTTTCCTCTGATTTTCGAACCCATAGATTTTAAGAAAATGCATTGGGACAAATACAACCTGTCTATATGCTTTTGCTTAACTTTTCTAGTCAATGAAATTATAAATGGGTGTCGGAAAATGTTTGGTATAATATATTGAAAATAATGGCTTCACGATAATTGATCGATTTTATTCAATTTCAATTTATTTTTTAATTAATGATTTTTTCGATCGTTGAACGAATCGACAAATTCTTGATTTCCTAAATTTACGGACATTCTTCGAACCAATATATTTCAACTTTCAAGGCATGCTCGTTGTTGTTAATTCACTCAATGAATTTGTTTATCTTTTTTGCTTGTTTCTCTTGCTTTTCCAGCTTCACAGTGTCAATAGAATCAATAGAATATATGTAACAAAAGAGAAGGATAAACTAATATCTAAAAGACTTATAGAGTTATTAAAAATTTAATAGTTTTTGATCTTCAAATAGATTTGACGAAAGTTCAATTGAGTGGGGGAAAATATTTATCCTAATCAAAATCAAATTTAATGAGAATGTAAGTTAGCCCATGTTTGGTTCAACTATAAAATTTGATGAGAATGTAACTCAGCCCACCGAGCCCAGGCTACCCGAGCCCCCGAGCCTTTTTGACATTGCTACTCACACACAAAATTTCTCATCTTTTCTAATAAAGCTCCACCATAATGTAGGCATATGCTAAAATACTTTATATTTTCTCCTGAAAAAATTAAAATAAATAAATAAATAAAGCTCTAACCCTTTTTAGTTCGAACAATGCACATGTACACAACAATCTATTACACAACACATTAACATCCAAGTTATCAAATCATGAAAAATTTTCACATTTTCCAGTATGGACGACAATCTATATGCACGATTTATAATCGCATTGTTTCATATCGCAAATAGGAATTTTAGGGTGCACGCTTACAGTATACAGGTTGGGGAAGAGAGTCTCGAATATGGGCTGCAAAATTTGATGGAAAATCTTCTTCTTCTTCTTTGTATCGGTCGTCTTCTTCTTCGTGAGTTTTCACAGATTCCATAATGGATTATGAAATAAAGAGTAACAGACCTTTTTTCGTTTTAAAGAGAAAGTGTGTAACTCCAAAATTGCCCTTGTCTATTTGATGGAAATTATAATTTTTTTGATTTCTAAGGTCAACTAACAATTTTAGTGGTCAAACAGACGGAAATCGTCAATGATGATTGGAGATGAATTTTTTAAAGGTTTGGTACCATGTATAGCACAAAAAAAAGGTTTGGACAAAAGTTTGCAACTAACTGAAATGTTTGGTACCTTGATTACAATTTTCCCATTAACCTATTTGTAATTTATCATAATAATTTGTTGTGATTTGTCATGTGGGTCAGTTATGCTTGGGGTGAGCCTAAGCCATGAGCCAAATTGAACCCCACTTTCGGGACACGTGCTGAGCCGAATTCAAAGCTCGGGCCCAGGACTACCATCAATTTCTAACTATTTTAATTCTACATATTTGACAACAAACACTTCAAAGTGTGAATATCTAAACCAAATGAATATCGATGCAAATTCTTTTTGGTTGGAATATGACAACATAAAAATTCAAAATTTTGTCCAAAGTTCGTAATGGGAGATTCGGAACGTTGCCATTTACGAAAAAGTACAACTCGAGCCGTAGAGAATACCCTAGTAGACTTGCATTGGTTTGTTGAAAAAATTGATGAATTTGCTTGGATAATTTAGACGCATTTAATGCATTTATTGAAACCAACGAGTTGCATTCATAAGATCTGGTGGGTTGTTTAATTCATGTTTGGCCTTGCCAAAAATAATAGTAAGTTGCTTAAATGTAAAGTTTAAGTTCAGAACACGTTTGGGGTTGGATTAAAAAGAAAATATATTCAAAAAAATGACAATATTTCACTACAAACGCATGTTTGAGAGAGGCTGCAGGGTCTACTTATTTTTTAAGTAACATCACGACCAATCACCATAATACCTTTTTGGGAAGATGGAATAGCTGTAATTTAAGGAAAATGTTGGGGATAGTTAAAGTTTATTTTTAGTAATAATTTTTCAATTGCTTGGGACAACTTTTTTTTTTTTTGATGTTGAATATGTGATTATCACATAAATTTTTCTTTTAAAGTTATTCGTAACTTTATAAATGGAAGTCTTTTAATATGTAATAGTAAAAAAAAAATTATAATATTCTAGCAAGGTATCTGAATAAGTTTGATCTTTAATTAATCTTGTAATTACTTTCATTTTCAGCAACTTCTAAACTAAACCATGATACTGAGCAAAGCCTAGAAAGTGACAAACTCCGCTAGTGTTTTTATGATCAATTTGACATCCAGGCCAATCGGCATTCAAATAGTTAAGTAAGTCAATTTTATGCAGGCTTGGGCACGGTTTGATTTTGGTCGATTTCGACCCCAACCCGAAAACAAAACCAAAATCAAAATAGTCGGTGCGGTGAATTACAACCCAAACCGATCCAATCTAAGTCTTATCGGTTTGGTTTGGTTGGTTCAGTTAGCCGGTTTGAGCTTTTGTCTAGATTGATTTTTAAGGAAAAAAAAAAATTGTCTCGAGTTTTGAGCTCACTTAGAGTATAAATAACTTTGTTTTTTTATTCATACAACTTTTTTATTTGAGCTACAACCTCTAACAACTAAAAACAACTTTGAAAGTTCAATTTTCAAATAATGAAATTATTATCTCAACCTGTATTTTCACAACATGTAAGCTCTAGTAATGAATTAAAACATAACCTGTCATAAAAAAGATTCAATGTTTCCTTGAAAGCAAAATCTTTTTAATTAAAACAAAGTCTTTGAAACCAATGAAGGAAACATTGAATTTTCTTCGAAAGCAAAGTCTTTATATAGTAATCAACAAAACTACTCAAAAAGGCAACTTGGGCACCTCTACTTTCAAGAGAACATCATTAAACTTTTTATTTTAATTTTCATTTTTTTTAGGAAAATATGTGTAAGTGGGTTGGGCTGGTTCAATTTTTTTATGAAAACATTTTACTTTTTAAGCCATATTAGAGACAAGAAAATCTATTAATTATGGAAAGTAGATGTTAAAATGATCAATCTAACCTTATACATTGTTACATTTTATAATTTTGTGTAATATCTAAAGAGGATATTGAAATAACGAGATTCAACTCAACTAACACTTAGAGAATGACGAATAGGTGTAATATGCACAATTAAAATTAACAACCAATAATTAATAACAAGTCACAAATTAATGATTCTAGATGAACAAGTCTAAACAAATTAAACCCTAGCAATACAGTAATCGACAACAAGATTTGGTAATGAAGGAAAGCCCTTGAAGAACTCTTCACACGAATAAAAAAAAACTTTGGATAATTCTTGTCGAACAGATCCACTAGAAAAAATTGAACTTACAGTTGGTCCATACATAACAAAAATTTTAGTAGATTTTGACTACTGAACCTGTAAATAACAGAAAAACTCCACAATTGTGCCTCCTTCACTTTTCAGAACATTTGGATTTCTTTCTCCTCCACGTGGAACACAAAGAACAAATTTGTTCTTCTCCAACTGGAACTCCAATAATCTCTTTCCAATTTCAAAACTTTGAAGGCTATTTGGTAAATGATTTTGTTGGAATTTGATCTTCTACAATATGTTCTCTTGAATGAAAAGAAGCTCAACAAATATGGCTTGGGTATTTATAATATTAAGTGTTTTGACTTTTTTGGAATTGTAAAAAGACTAAAAATCACGAAATACGAATTCACCACATAACACGACCGCTCGAACAGACGTCAGACATTTAGCGAGCGCTCAAACACTATAAAAATCTCTTGAGCGTCCAAAGGATGAGGAGTGAGCTCATTCGGAGTACTTGTCAGTATGTTTACCATATCTTTCTCTCATCATATCTTTGTCTCTCGATATTGGATTGAGACAATTTAAAGCGTATTGGACAATTAACTCAAATGACTACAATTCTTTTTCCTTTTTTTATAATTCGAATGTTTTCTATGCGAATGGTTTCAACTTGTGATTGTGAATTTGGAGTATAACTCGTAAGGCACTTTTACACTCTTTTGATTTCTAATTGCATCCCATTAATCATATGTAATCTTCTTTGACATTTCATGATCTTCTTGAGCCGTCGTTGAGTCTTTCCAACAATGCTCGCAGCACCTGACACCTCGACCTTAATTACAACTCGATTAAATGATATTTTAGATATGGAACTTGCCAACACTGTAAACCTAACAAACTCCATAATTGGAATTCCATAATAAAATCATTTATTTCAAAATTAAATAATGACCACAATCTAATTCCTATCACTGAAAGACTCAAATCCAAAGCTGCATCTCAATTGCTTGTAATACATGTTTCGTGAAACTCATCAACTAAGACAATACCAAGTGTAAAAGCACGAGGAAACTGATAATAAAGCACCTAACCAAATCATATATACAACGCAAGTAAAAATATGTAATATCAAAACATGTAAGACCACACATATCAATAACTTAGTAACTAAAACATGACAGTTGATATAGAACATCAAAATTGTTGAACTAGCAACATCTACATAATATGATATCAATATTACACTAAATATCAAGTACAATATCAATATTTAAAATCACAAATGTTTACCAGCCGAATGCTATTCACCCTAATATTCTCCTTATCTATCTTAATGCTACTAACCTCCGTGAAAGTAAATACTACTACTTTCCCTTTTTGTCACAATAACAAAGGAAAACGAGCAGTATAATCATAAATAACACAAAAAAGAATGCATGAATCATGTGATCACATGAACATTTATTTGATTACTTATATAGATAAAATTCATGAACAATGAAATCTTATAACAAAACTGAATTTAAATCTATATGGACTAAATTTTTTAAGAGAACTACGTGTGTAAAGTGCCACTAAACTTTGTAAGCAAGATTCAATACCTTAAATCTTGTGAGAAGGTATATGCGAAAGAAATCACTGTGGAATGAATATTTTCCTCAAATAATTAAAGTCAAATCCAGTGCTACTAAACCCATTTAATCAAAATATCTCATATTTTAATTTTGTATAACTTTTTCTCCCTATATTAGTGAGAGAGTGTGTGTATTTTTTCATTAAACTTTCTAAATGATTCTTGTAGTGAATTTTAGGTCGATAACTATATGACAATAGATTTTAGATACCCTAGTATGCTTAATAACTCGAGTTATAAAAGCTAGTATAAAATGCATCTTGTTTTTTCTTTATTGACATATGATTCAAATATTTTGAAGTTCACTGCTATTTTCTTTATACGGAATATACTAAAAGCTTATGTCACCTAGTTAAAGGTCAATCCATAGTCAATGTCACCTCCCCACATTGATGATCGACATCCCAAGTCTTACACGTGTGATCAAAACTCACTTACAAGAGCTACGAGTGTACATTGCACATAATATATGGAGAAACCTATAACAAGTACTCCAAAAAACGTTCTAAACTAAGTCAATGGACATTTTAGTCAAATTCATTCATTTTACTAGTACTCGATCGTAAAATAATATGTTAAATGATATCACTTCAAAGTGTTGTAATATCAAAAATCCATTTTTTTTTAAAAAGATAATGCACAAAATGAGGAAAAAAAAAAGTTCAAGTGCATGCATGAATATGTAGACACCATGAACTTACAAAGGCATATACCTATAGACCTACTAAAGGAGGTACACAAACACTTAAATTTAAGAGCAATGCGAGTAACACCACAATTTAATTCGTCACTTTGACCTGTGAATTCACTTTTTCCAATTTAGACATTTCTAGAAGAAGAGGTCATCTTAGTCATGTAACTCATCATTTTAGTCAAGTGGCTGATTTGATTAGTTAAGGACCTACCATGAGAAGTCATGTTTGTTGTTCCTACCCAAAATTTTGTGACACCTAGATCTTATGTGACCTAACTTACAACAGAAGTGGCACATGGGAACGAATTTAGGAGCAATTCTAGGTTTCAAGGTTTGAACTTTAGGTTGAGGAACCCTATGTTGTATAAATGACCTAGGTCTAAGGACTCCTGCACTCTTAGTCTTGGTAGAAGTAGGTACAAACTTAGTTTTAGAAGAGGGAGTGGTATGATTAATTGTTTCTTTATAGCCTAGACCTCCTCTATTCCCAGTTGGTTTGTTTAAGTCCTAAGATGTTGTAAAACTTCTTAGATCCACTAGAAAAAGATCGAAGTTATGCATTAGATTTCTCAAGATCACTCACAAGAGTCTTAACCTTATTTTCTAGGGACTCTTTTATAATCTTCAACTCATTCAAACTTTTAGTTGACTCTTCAAGTTTGAATTAACTCAAGATCATGCAATTTATTAAAGATAGAGCTATTTGCCTTCTTCAACTTTAGACTTTCTTCATATAGCTGGCCAAAAGCCTCATATATATCTTTTTCATCTTTTGATTCTTCAAGAGAAGAGCCAATTTGCTTTATGTCATCAACTCAATTATTCTCCTCTACCAGCTCACTCTTAACTATAGAAGTAAAAGTCATATAATTAAACCCTCATCAAAATTGGAATTCTCACTTTGATCATCGGAACTAGGCTCATTATCAATAAGAGTGACATTCATAGCCGTACCTAGTGTTTTCTTATAATTTCGGCACTCAGCTCTAGTATGTCCAAATTCCTAACATTCATGATGTCTAAAAGATTGAGACCTCTTCCTGACATTCCTAGTATCTCTCTATTATCTTTTCTATATTTCCAAGACTCACCCTGAGACTTCATAGAAGGTCTCTTACTATGCCTAAAGAATTTTTTGAATTTCTTAACAAAGTAAGCAAACTTCTCATCCTCAAAGGTGTTAACATCAGTCTAATCGCTAGTCTCTTCCTTAATAGTGTTGAAGGCTAAAGACTTATTTTTCTTATACTGTGGTAGGCTAAGTTCGTAGGTTTGAAAAGACCCTATAAATTCTTCTATCCAAACAGCATATAGGCCTTTGCTTTCCCCAATAGCTATGAACTTACGTCTAAATTGTTCAAGTATGAATCTCATAACTTTTCTTACAATATTTGTTTCGGGGACTCGTTCACCTAAGTTAAAACTAGAGTTTACTATATTATTTAGTTTTGCAAAGAACACATCGAAGCATTCATCATCTTTCATCCTCAACATCTGTAGTTTAGAGTTTTTCACGGTCTTAGTTCCCTCATGTGTGATTTCTAAAATATCCCATACTTCTTTAACGGTCTCATACATGGACACTCGTTTAAACTGTTTTTGAGAAAATTTCCATAAAAAATGACATGGTTACCTCTACTATTCCAATTTCACTCAACTAAATCATCCTCAAAACTAGTAGAGATATCTGTAGGCGAAACAACACCAACAACAGCTATAAATGGGACAGTTCAACCATTTTCTGTACTAACCTACATTTACTCATCCATAAATTTTGAAAGGACTCTCATTCTAACCTCCAGTAAGCATAATTGCTTCCATTAAAATATGGAAGAACAAATAGTGATTGACTCATCTAAACAAAATTGGGTCAAAAATAAATATTAAGCTCTGAACCATTTGGAATAACGAGATTTGACCCAACTAACACTTAGAAGAAGGTGAATATGTTTAATATACAAAATTAAAACTAACAACCAATAATAAGCAACAATCCAATAATTATTGTTTCTAGATAAATAAGTTTAATAAAATTAAACCTTAACAATCAGTCGAGCATAAATATCAAACAGTAAAGTAATCAACACTATGATTTGGTTACAAAGGAAAACTTCTTGAAAAACTCTTCATAGTGAAAAAAAATCACCGGGCGAACCTTGCCAAACAAATTCACTAGAAAAATATTTAACTTACAGTTGGTCCAAATACAACTAAATTTTAGTAGACTTTGACCACCCAACATGTAAATCATAAAAAAACTCTTCGATTGCGCTTCCTACATTTTCTAGAATATCAGGACTTCTTTTCCATCTCTGTAGATCATCAAGAATGAACTCGTTCTTCTCCAACTCGAACTCTACTCACCTTTCCCTAACTTTAGAACTTTGAAGGTTATTTGGTAAAGAATTTTGTTAGTATTTGATCTTTCATTATTTTTATGTGTATTGATCTTGTGGTTGAATTAAGATAATTATAGATTGTTGTTTGATCTTCTACATGATGTTCTCTTGAATTAAAAGAGGCTCAACACCCGTTTAGGACGAAATATGCTTGGATATTTTATAATATGAACTGTTTGAGGTTGTTCGAGATTATAAAAACGTTAAGAATTGTGAAATAAGATTTACCCACATAACGCGATCGTTTGAGTGGACATTGGGCACTCAGCGAGCGCTCAGACACTGTAAAAACCATTTGAGCATCTAGAGGGCGGCTAACAAGCTCTCTTTGACCAGTTAGTATTTTTATCATATATTTCTCTTTCGATATCGAATTGAGGCTATTCAAAGTGCGTTAAAAACATATCTCGAAGTGCTACAATTCTTCTAAAATATCAAATTTCCAATTCAAATGTTTTCTATGCGAAAATGGGTCTTATCTTGTGGTTGTAAATTTGGAGAATAATATATATGTCACTTTGACTATTTCTTTGATTTTTCATTGCATTCCATTGATCATATGTGATTTTCTTATAAATTTCATGATCTTCTTGAGGTGACGTTGAGTCATTCCAACGACTCTCAACGCCCGACATCTCGACCCCAATCACAACTCGATTAAATGATATTTTGGAAACGAAATTTGCCTACACTTTAGACATAACAAATACTTTAAATTGTGCAGGGAGCAGGTTTTTGAAGTCATTTTCCTAAAAAAATGAGTAATTTTTACGTTACAATATCTTCGTGAGTATTAAAAACTGTAAATTCACTATGCCACAAGTAAAATTAAAATAAGAAAAACATGTCATAAATTTTGACACATAAGAAACAAAGAATTGGAGAATCACGCCGGACCAAAACAAGTTTAAAACACGAACAAAAATAAATCAAAGAATATCTCACTCATAAATGACTAATCGTAATATTTGAAAGGAATGTGGATGGTTTATTTAAAATAGTTGTTTATAAAGTTCATTAAAACCGGAGGTGGGGGTTAAATATTCTTTGAACTTGGAGGGCCAAATATTGTCATTACATAGAATGCCAATTTTATACTCAATGACCTGTACATACATAATTGATAAAAATAGAAATAAAAAAGATGAGATTGCTCCAAATATAATACTTAGGGATAAGGGTGTGTTTGAACCACATTATTTTAGAAGAATGTGTTCTAAAATAATATACTGATGGAGATTGTGTATTTGAAAAATAATGAAAATTTATTAATATGATGAAAAATATTATTTTATTGAAAAATATGTTGTTAAAAATGAGTAAAAAAATGAAAATGAAAATTTTAATGAGTACCAAACGAGGACTAAATACTATGCACTATGTGTACAAAAAAATCTAGAGAGGAGGGGGCGGGGGGAGATTAAATAAATAATAAACAATTAATAATGCTAACACACAATTAACAAATAAAATAAAATAAAATAAAAAAAGAAAAAGAGTTAATGTCATACTTTTTTGGGGGGCGGGAGAAGGGGGCTTGACAGGGGACGTTTCTAGCAAAAGTGCGTCTAAGTTCTCTTCATCTGAACCTTTGTAGGTCCCACCTAACCCCACCCTGTAGATTTCCCCCCACCCCCCGTCTCCCTCTAATACATTTGCGATTCTCTCTCTACTTGTTTCTCCATTCCATTTCACCTACTTTTTTATGCATTGCAAACAACGGCGCGGCAAACCTCTTCCTTTTTTCTCCCTCTGTACGAAACTTCTGTTTTGATATTTGTGTATAAACTGAGATAGAAACCCCCCAAAAGCTCACATACTGCAAAGAACAAGAAGAATTGTTCTATTTATTTTAATCCCAGTGAAATACTTGCACGAAAAAAATTCTTATTTGTACATGGATTTATTGCTGTGAACAAGGGTGTGGAGTTCTTGAAATTCTTTTTCTTGGCTAATTTTTTCTTTGAAATTCCTTTTTCTGGGTGGTTTTATTTATTTATTTTATATTTTTTTGGGTTTTGGTGTGACTGAAAAGTGGTTTAGATTTTCGCATTGGTCGGTGATGTCAATGCAGTTTGATGATGATGTTGCTGAAAAATTGTATTTGGTTGTGTATTTCTATACATGAATACGTCTGCATGTAATGCAAAGACAAGATCTGAAGATTAAATTTTCAGTATTTCATCAGGTAAAATTCGATCTTAACCGCGTTTCATTATTTTCCGTCTTTGATTTTCCTTGTATTTTATGGATTTTTTTTTTTGAGTTCTTTATTTCATATCCTGTATTTAATTTTTTTTTGTGTTTTATTATTATAATGGAAATTCTTGGATGATTAATTTCATTAGAGTTGTGAAAAATTCAATTTGAATAAAAAATCTCACTATTTTGAACTTTGGTAAAGCTGGTGGTGGTGGGTCAGATCTTATTTGGGTCTGAGATTGGTAATTTTCCTCTCTCTAGCAGGTCAGTAGTTTTTTTTTTAGTTTTAAGTTTTTCTGAAAATATGAACATATTTATATATTTATAACGTGTTGTAAAGTTATTGAAATGTATATTGCAAATGGGTTGAACTTTTATTTTTTTCTGACTTATGTGTTTTAATTGGATTCAACATTTTCCAAACAGGAAATGAATGCCAGAAGATCCTGTTGTGAGATTTTGATGCGATTGGTCAGTTCTACTTGTGTATACTGATTGGCATTGGGGGCTAAATAAGATAATACTCAATCTAAAATAAATGGATTGAGTTATCAATGCATTGGATGCAATGTCAAAGACATTAGCAGTAGGGCTGTTGATTTTATTGTACTCGATTTCCATATCTGCTGAAAACGGATTCCCTCGATGTAATTGTGATGATGAGGGATTTTGGAGCATTGATAGCATTCTCGAATGCCAAAAAGTGAGTGATTTCTTAATTGCAGTGGCCTACTTTTCGATTCCAATTGAGCTACTCTACTTTGTAAGCTGTTCGAATGTTCCATTCAAATGGGTGCTCTTTCAATTCATTTCCTTCATTGTTCTATGTGGCATGACTCATTTGCTGAATGGCTGGACTTATGGGCCTCACCCATTTCAGCTAATGCTTGCTCTCACTATTTTCAAATTCCTCACTGCTCTTGTTTCATTCGCCACTGCTATTACTCTCATCACCCTCATTCCTTTGCTGCTCAAAGTCAAAGTGAGGGAATTTATGTTGAAGAAAAAGACTTGGGATCTTGGTCGAGAGGTTGGAATTATAAAGAAGCAGAAAGAAGCTGGCTGGCATGTCCGGATGCTGACTCAAGAAATCCGCAAGTCACTTGATCGGCATACAATATTGTATACAACTTTGGTTGAACTATCAAAGACATTGGATTTACATAATTGTGCTGTCTGGATGCCCAATGAGGGTAAAACCGAAATGAACCTGACTCATGAATTGAAAGAAAGGAACTTCTCAACTCTTTATAATGAACCTATCCCAATCAATGACCCCGATGTACAAGAGATTAAAAATAGTGATGGAGTAAAGTTACTTGACCCCGGGTCAGTCCTTGCCGTTGCAAGCAGTGGTGGAACTGCTGAACCAGGAGCGGTGGCTGCAATTAGGATGCCAATGCTGAGGGTTTCCAATTTCAAAGGTGGGACTCCTGAAATTGTTCAGGCCTGTTATGCCATTCTTGTTTTGGTTCTTCCTGATGGACAGGGTAGAACTTGGAGCAACCAGGAACTTGAGATAGTAAAGGTAGTTGCTGATCAGGTAGCTGTGGCTCTTTCCCACGCTGCCGTGCTAGAAGAATCTCAGCTTATGAGAGAGAAATTAGTGGAACAAAATCGAGCACTGCAACAAGCAAAACAGGATGCATTGATGGCAAGTCAAGCACGAAATTCATTTCAGATGGTAATGAGTAATGGATTGAGAAGGCCCATGCACTCCATTCTAGGTCTCTTATCCATTCTGCAAGACGAGAAGAGTTTAAGCGATGAGCAGCTGCTTCTAGTCGATGCTATGGTTAAGACAAGCAATGTCGTGACAACCTTAATAAATGATGTAATGGATACTTCGACAAAGGATAATCAAAGGTTCCCTTTAGAGATGAGAGCTTTTCAGCTACATTCTATGGTAAAACAAGCTGCTTGCCTTGC
This sequence comes from Fraxinus xanthoxyloides, assembly GCA_903798325.1. Taxonomy (NCBI): domain Eukaryota; kingdom Viridiplantae; phylum Streptophyta; class Magnoliopsida; order Lamiales; family Oleaceae; genus Fraxinus; species Fraxinus xanthoxyloides. The sequence goes on from CAIGRL010033401.1 coordinate 13,651, forward strand.
TAAGTGCCTTTGCGTTTATAGGGGTTTTAATTTTGTCATTGAGGTTGATAAATCCTTGCCCAACCATGTCATGGGTGATGAGAGAAGAGTATTTCAGGTTATTTTGCATATGGTTGGAAATCTTTTGAATGGAAGCAAAGAAGGGGGTTGCCTTACATTACGTGTGTATTTAGCCACTCGAAGTCAGGCATGGAATGATCAAAGATGGGGTCACTGGGGATCAAACTCATCCGATGGATATGCTTATATCAAGCTTGAAGTTGGGATTTGCCATAATGGTTCTCCTGCTAAGAGTTCACTTACTGCAAATCTACATTGTAGGCAGAGGAACTCTGGTGGAGTTGAGGAAGGCTTGAGCTTCAGTGTGTGCAGAAAACTAGTTCAGGTATGTATGGGAATCTGTTATATTTGACTTGTAAATGATAGACAGAGTTGATAAAGCCAGGGTATCTGTATGAAAACATGCATGGTAATTGTTGATCTCTGACATCCATTTCTCCATTTTTCCATGCAAATGTTTAGAAAATGCCAGCAACATGTTGAAGCTTTTTCGCTGTGATGCCAATTGGATGCATTTTGTCTTGGTTACAATTTCTAAAATTCCATTTGTGTTTGACACTTGACATGCAATTATTGTCATCCATAGTTTTGGCTCTTTCTTGTGGCTTACTTTACATTTTTTATCATTGGGATCTTGTCGTCAGTGGAAACTTGTCTCTCACCATCTCAATTCAATTCTTGTTCAAGGATTATTGACTTTTATGTTCTCCATAGATTGCACAAAGCCATATTTATTTTATTTTGTTTTTTACGTAAAATCTATGCAAGACTATAAACTATTTACTGAATTGTAATAGAGGAAGAGATTGTTTAGGTTGCATCAACGTATTTAATTATTACTTTGATTTCCTTAGTCAATAATTTTTTTGGAAGTTATCTTGCCCTTTCTTTTTCTGTCTCTTTTTATTTTTAAATCATTTATTTCCTTTCACTATATGACTTCTCTTTCAATTATATACATCACTATCCGCAGTTAATGCAAGGAGACATCTGGGTGATACCAAATCCAGAGGGCTTTGATCAAAGTATGGCGCTTGTTCTACGGTTCCAAACCCGGTCATCCATTGTAACCAGCGGTTCAGAACACGGGAGACCTTCAGAACATCCACATTCTAACTCTCTTTTAAGTGGCCTCAAAGTTCTATTAGTTGATAGTGATGACGTGAACCGAGCTGTGACGCGGAAGTTGCTTGAGAAGCTAGGATGTGTTGTCTCTGCCGTTTCATCTGGATACGGATGCCTTAGTGCTCTTGGTCCTGCAGTAACTAATTATCAAATTGTTCTATTGGACCTTCACATGCCTGATTTGGATGGCTTTGAAGTAACCATGAGAATTCGGAAGTTTCGTAGCCGCAGCTGGCCATTGATCATTGCCTTAACTGCAAGTGATGATGAAGATATGCGAGAAAGATGCATGCAAATAGGAATGAATGGCGTTATTCAAAAACCAGGTTCCTTACAGGGGATTGCCGGTGAGATTAAAAGAGTCCTTCTGCAGGCAAATAAAATTTTGTCATGATCGTAGTATTGCAATACTGTGGAGAACTATGGTGTCAGTTTGATTGAGAATATAAATGTGGAATTGTTAGAATAAAACTAACGGAATTGATTTTCCATATATATGATCTCCACCAAGTATTCAACGTAGAGATGTTACATACACAACAGTGATAGTCAAAATGGCAATAGAAAAATTCATCCTCTTTTATCTTTCATTGTCTTTATGCACATACTAGGAGCCGTTTCCTTTTTGTCATGATAAATAGTCCATGTGACGAGCAACAAGGTATGTAAAATGTACTAATACTCTAATAGTCCTTTTTTTTCTTTTTTTCTTTTTGGAATTCTTTTTGTTTTACTGTTGTTGGTTCAACAACAATATATATAAAATTGGGAAGTCGATTTTTCAACCTGAAGGTTTATAGTAATTAAGAGTTCAAAATAAAGTGATGGGAGTTGCAGTGTTCAAGTCCAAGATATGTGACTTGAATTTTTGGATTACAAATTTGACTAAATTCAGCGTTAAAACCTGCTTATTTCTTTGCCATTTCTGAATTTTTTGCATCTACACAACAGTTTGAGGCATTCACGCATTCACTGATTCTTTCCGAATTTGAACCAAGTACTGTGCTGTTACATTGCTTATTTCATGATATTTGCTAATAAAGCCCTATTTTTAATAACACTGTTTTGCCTGAAGAGACTGCAGTTTCCATCATAGTATTATAAGAAATCATTGACTTTTTCCCATTTTGGTAGATACATCATGTTGTCGATGTAATACTTGACCATTGAATAAGTTGGTTTCTTGATAAGCTTCGTAGAGTGCTCGATCCTTATCCATGCAAACCATTTAATGTTGACTTGTTTTAGTTGCATTGATAGTGCTATGTCATTGTAATGGTTCTATTTCAAGTATTTGTCGACAGGCCGACAGAAGCGTTTGATTAAATGAACAGGTGAGCTCTACAGCCCAATTAATCATGAAGACAAAGAACGCATGCACCTAGAATTCATCAGTGCCAGGTACTGAAAACTCGAGTGACTAGACTTTCTCATCTTGTTTTTGGCCTTCTTTAACGGTGTATGGTATCACTATCCTTTATTTTCAGGCTGTGTTTCTGACCTGGTATTATCCTATATTCTAGCGGCCGAACACACTCAAGTTTATGTTTGTGTGTGTATATGTACATGTGTTCCACTCGATTAGGATCAACCTGCAAGATGTTTCTGATCTGATATTATCCTGTATTCTAGCAGCTGCACGCAACACGTGTCTTCTGTGTGAGACTGAGTTCGACTCAACGTGTTTCTCATCTGATATTATCCCATATTCTGTAGTCGCAAGTGTGTGTGTGTGTGTGTTAGACTATTAATGTAGCTATTTGCATGTGCTTCCTGGTAAGAGGTATGTGCTTTTTGTTGTGTTTGGGAAGTGCAAATGATACATGGAGGCTATGGGCAATGAGACTCGGCATGTGTGACTGTTGAACAATTGGACAAAATAGAAAACCGTGCATGAATATAATTAGAGTAGTATATAGACACTTCTCTATCATTTTCGATCTCTATATATTATGTCCCACTTGGGTACCATCTCTTGTGCACGCATGCCCTATTTACTACGTTTCTCCTGATATTTTATGGGAGTGCCATTATTTTCATTTTGGAGTTGGAATGATGAGGATAATCGGTACGTTCCAATTAGGGTATGGTTTTGGACAGAATAGAGATTATTCTGCAGGCTAGTGCTACCAGCAAATTCACGGGAAAGAAACACAATAGTAACGCCAAAAATA
>CAIGRL010033404.1:0-12644 GCA_903798325.1 Fraxinus xanthoxyloides
AAGGTAATCTTATATGTTCTAATCAACCTTTTACAATCAAATTGAGGTTTTGCTCAGCTTGACTTTGTCCAAAAATGCCCGAATCATTTTTACTCGAGCCGAGCCCGAGTTTCGGCTCGCGGCTCGGTTGGCTCGTCGACACCCCTAGGCAGTGTGCTGCCTTTGACAAGGCAGCACAGCTGCTTGCATTGCAGGCAGTTATGACTGCATTTTTTTATATTTTTATTTTTTTAAATCTCGGCTCGGCTCGTTCGGACAAAACCCGCAAGTTTATGAGATCGTTGTACTAAGATTTGTGATTTAGGAGTATCGTTCCGAAGATGTATAAGATCTAATTTGTAGTTCAATAGTTACTATTAAATTCGAAGTGTGGTAATATCAAAAGAGATAATTCATATGTTTTCTATATTAATCCTAAACTAACAAAACAAATAAAGTATTTATTTAATATGTATATGTTTGTATTAGAATTGTGAAACTCTCCATTACCGTTTAATTCAATTCTTAGTTCATGATATAGTAAATTCATACATTCAAGACAATTGATAATCCACTGTTATTCAATATTCTTTTCCAAGATATATTAAATCTATGTTTATCACGATCCGATCATATTCCCAATCCGAATTCATATGAAAAAAATGCATTAATTCACAGGATCTATCACACATGATTGCAAATGCTGTAGATATTATTCCTAATACATATTTGCCCATGTGTTGATTTTACCGTGTTCTAGACTTATTATGAGTATTCCTACGCTACAACAAGCAACTCACTATCTAATTGGTGATTAAGTAATCAAATAGTTCAATGAGAATGTAAAATCAATCAAGAAATACTAAATTAATTGTCTTGAATTAACATAAACAAACAATAGGGTTCATTACTCATCCAATATAAAGAAAAACTTAGCCTAACTTTCTTATAATTAAATTACACAAGAATAATTGGAAAAAAATCACCTAGAAATAAGAAAGATGGAAGAAGTAGGAGAAATCCGCGTTCTTGGCTCAAATCTTAAAATCAGATTATGAATTTTCAAAATCATTGTATGATTTGCTTGAATTGATGTATAGACTTGATCATCGCCTCCATAATATGTAAAATATGATGAGATTTAGGTCGAATGACCCTCTCCCACGTTCTGGTTGAGTTTGATATTTAAAGGTTGCAAAAAGGTTGTAAAAAGATTGAATTAAATTGTTACTAAAACAAAAATAAGGAAAATTTGATTTTTTTCTCTTTTTGTACTGGAGTGCGCACCTAGGCATATCTAGGGCTTACTTCATTCTTTTGACTTCTTTTTTCATCCAATTGACCCATTGCACTCTCAAATCTTTATCGTGAGTTAGATGTAACTTTTTAGTAGTTTCACTTTAATCCCCGAACTTTGAATTTGCTTCATTTCTGCCATTTTCTCTTGCAATCTTTTTCATTTATCTTCCAATTGTATCAAATTAAATGCTTGGTATCTTCGATCTTCATTTCCTTGCCTGTCCCATCTATGGACTTTGTTGCTATTTAGTCCTCGATTTTTGGATTTTGCCATTTTTCACTGTTTTTGCATTCTCTTCTCCAATTTTTCATCAAACATCGAGTTTTACCTATAAAATGTATTACAACACAAGTTAGATAATATTTAATCCGAAAAATAGTAAAATATCGTCATTTAGGATCTCGAATAAGTGTAGAAACTAAACCTATCACTTCTCACAAGTCGAAAATGGTCCGTGTCACGGCCCTGCCTGTGTGGCTTGAGTTCGAGTTGACCCCCAAAATCACCGAGTCACGAGCCTCCCGAGCCGACGAGCCACATTGACATCCCTAGATAATTATGAACCATACTGGGTGCTTTAATCTTTGTGCTGCTGATATATCATTCTAAGGGGAGGTAGTTGGTCCGAGTTTTCTTATCTACTTTTGTAAGCCTTTGGTTATCTATTGAAAAGAGGTTTTCTTGCTTCCGACTATAATATATATATATATATAGGCATGTTTGTCATGGCTTTTGAAAAGACAAAAGTTGCTTTTGAGACTAATAAGCTTTTGGGTATGTGTGGATAATTTTCTAGACGTGTTTCGTTTGATTATTTTAGAGGAAGTTGGAACAATGTGACTTCCTTGAAAAGCTCTTCTATGAAAAGTAGAAGCAGACAACAGTCTCTCCTAGTGCTAACATGTTTACCATTGAATACAATGCCTCATTTTGGAATTTCTCCCCATTGGCATAAGTTCAAAGTTTCTCTCTCCTTTATCTATCTTCATTTTTAATAAATATGTTTCCTTGGTTTTTAATATATGATAGTGCAGAGCATACTTTATAACTTCAGTTCCCTACATGTACAGAGTTCCTGTATTATTGAATTTGATGGCGCTTCAAAGGGAAATCCTGGACCAGCTGGTGCAGGGGCTGTATTGCGAACAGCAGATGGAAGCATGGTATGGCACTTCTTGCGTGTCAACTTTGACATTTGTAATATGCTCATATGCATGACCTTGAACTTCATTTTGGTAGGTGTTTCGTTTGCGTGAAGGTGTGGGTACTGCCACTAATAATGTTGCCGAATATCGTGGTGCCATTTTGGGGTTGAAATATGCGCTGCAAAAGGGGTTCAAACATATACAGATTCAAGGAGACTCTAAACTCGTCTGCATGCAGGTTTAGTTACATCTTCACACTATTATTCTCTCTAGTGATAAATACTATATTCCCCAAAAAACATAAATAAATAAAAGGAAAATTTGCTTCCACGGTCCCCAAACTATACCCTTCCACGGTTCAAATTTTTTTAGCATTGAGTTCTCCCAATCTTTGGACGAATAGAATCCATCGTAAATTCTGTTAAAGAATCACGTGCCTTGCATAGGATCACTTCATAGTCAGTCCTATCGATTGTATATATTTTTTGAAAACAATTAAAGAGAACAAAAAGGAAAAAAGAAAAATAAAAATAAAAGGAAAAGGAAAGCATGTGTCTTGCTTCATCCACTGTGCACTGTTGCAGCAGCCACTGCCTGCACCACCCCCAGCACCCTCACTACCTGTCTTTTCCACGTCACCTTTATTACAAGCTGCCTCCAATTTCAACGGAATTATGCTCTAAAAGCTTAAAATATGGATAGAGCAAAAACCCACATGCACCAATAACAGAAATCAAGATTATCACATTATGGCAGAACAAGATTGTTCACATTACTCAACCAATTTTGAGATTTGGATGTCTATATTAGTGGAAGTTAATAATTTACTTCAATTTCAAACAAAGGTCAGCCAAATTACCATATTTGTAAGCGGAGCCCCATGACATCCAAAATTTGAATCTTTAGCAAAAACCCAGCAATCCATAGTAAATATCAAATCAGACCTAGAATTCTACAATCTATTTTCAGATCTGATCACTTCATTGATTGAAAAATAAAAAGACGTGAACCTATTTGTCGGTGGCCACTTGCTACTCCTTATTTTGATCCACAAATAGTTCCATGTCTAAACATAATCACAAGTATGTATAATCAAGATTGAAACTTCAAGAAAAAGACCATAAATTGATTTTGGCCAGCATTTTAGAGGGGGTTGGGATGCAGAGACGACAAGGATTATGGTTGGTGGTGATGGTACAGGAAGGCAGTGGTTATAGGAATTTAGGGGGTGGTAGTGGCAGCGGCAATGTTTACAGTTGTGCGGCGGTAGAATTTGGAGGTAGTTTTTATTGTTTTATTTCTCCTTTATTTTCCTTTTTTCCTGTTAGATTTTATTGTTTTATTTCTCCTTTATTTTCCTTTTTTCCTGTTAAATCACTTCATCTAGAAGTTTTAGTTGTAGATAAGGTCAAATGTATATCATTTAAATATTATATTCAAGACGCCCCCCCATTTGTAGGCAAGATTTATTTTTTCCCATTAAAGCCTAACACGTGCACATTTCATATAAACAAGTGGTGGACAGACTTGAATCTATGATAACATGTTGAACCATTAGTTTGAAAGTTTAAACTGTTAGATAAGGCAAATGTATATCATTTAAATATTATTTTCAAACCCACCCTTATTTTATCTTCTTCCCTTTTTAGTTATTTTTTTGAAAAATATGACAATGAACCAGAATACCTTTAAACAGGAGGCCATGTGCAAGTCACGTGACATGTAAAGTAAAACAAACGTTTTCCATCCATTCAGACCTACTTGCACCAAAAAATGAAAGATTGAGGGATCTCAATGCCAAAATTAATTGAACGTGGATCCCGAATGCAAAAAGTGGTATAGTTTGGGGACTGTGGTGCAGATTTCCCTAAATAAGAAGAAGTAGAAAAAATTGGTAGATTTACTATTTAGAGTGTTTTAGAGTGTTTTAGGCTCTCTGGAAGCTTGCACGAGTAATAATTCATCACCCATGCGGTCATGCTCTGTAAATTGTGTGTATAGGCAATGTTTATCCATTATCTGGTTGTATCTCCCTTGAGGGTTTCTTCCTTGGTGCAATGCTGTGGTTGTAAATATTACTGCCTGCCCTGCTATGATCACTTTGTCATACTTATTACCAAAATTATCTATTACACAGGTTCAGGGTCTATGGAGAACTAAAGTTCAAAACATGGCTGATTTGTGCAAGGTGGCTAAAGAACTCAAGGATCAGTTTCTAACATTCCAGATCGGCCACGTTGAAAGAGTACGTCAAAAACGCTCCATTTATTACTTAATTCTTGCACTTCATTGTTATATGAAGAGATTGCAAAGAAGGTTAGGAGCCCGTTTGAATCAAGTTAAAATTGAAAAATTAGCTGCTATTGTTGACTTTTTTTAGACAAGTGGGACCCAATAACGGTTATATTTTTAATTTTAATTGGATTTTAATCGGTACCAAACAGTTCTAGGATTCTTATATTTTTAGTGCTATTTCGTACAGCATATTTATGCTAGAATATTTTTGGATTTATGTACATGCATTTAACTCGCTGTTCTTGCTTGATTAGCATTTATTAACACTTCAGGTTGACTTTTCTTTGCATGATTCCATATTAGAATCTCTCTCTGCCTCTCTGAATTAAGCATGCTTGTTTGTTCGATAATTATTTACATAGAAAGTTTTTATATTGTACGTTGTTATTCATGTGTAATTTTCGTTTTTATTCCCGATTTCCTTATAAGCTGTCAACTTCTTTCTCATCTGAAAAGCTATTCCCTTATATCAGGACTTAAATACTGAAGCTGATGCCCAAGCAAATCTAGGGATACATTTAAAGAGTAATCCCCGATGGCCTTTTCGATTTTCTGATATTTCATCTCTTTGTTAAATTCTCTTTGAGAATCTTACAGAACATCATCGTTATGCAGATGGTGAAATTCAAGTCGAATGTGACATCCCAAAAGCTTGAAGGAATCGCTGCTTAAATGGCCTATGGATTTTTTTTTGGGGTTAAAAAAAAAAATGGTGTCATCAGATGAATTTGGAAATGTTTTGGTTTGGTGCAAAAAGTAGATAAGTTATCAGAATGGTATTTTGTGGTAATTGTGTAGCAATATCGTGTTAATGATTATATCTATAACTTATTAGGCCAGCTGTAATAAAATTTGGCCGCATGTATATAGTTATGTCAAAGAGCCGAGCCGAGCCAAGCCACGAGCCGAGCAAAGCTCGGCTAAAAAATGAGGCTCGGCCCAAGCTTTCGACTTGAGCCTTAAGAGGGTCAAGCTGGCTCGATTTTTTGTTTTTAATGTCAAATTTATATTTTTTACTTAAAGAATTTAAAATTTGTACGATTTATACGTACTATAAATTAAATAAAAAAGTTCGGGATCGGCTCGACCTTTTTTGGGCCCGAGCCGAGGGAGCGAAGTCCGGCAAAAAGAAAAGTGAGGCTCTGTATAACCAAGCCTGAGCTGGGTCAGGCTCGAACTTTTTTGCCATTCCTACATGAATATAAACTTGAGATGTTGAGGAAGTTGGCATGATTCTCGAATTGGTTTATTGAATGCAATAATTATACCGTGCTATGGTGCTAGTAAAAGTATTTTAAAAAGGAAATGGAATTGGCAAAAGGATTTGACCTCGAATTAATTGAAATTAAGGTTTAGTTTAGCGTATATGTGTGTCAATTTCAATCAAAATCCTAGAAGGATGTGGATAAAAATACGAAAAATTTAGGCTTAGCCGTGTTTTTGGGTCCAAAGCAAAGTTTGGGGTTCTCAACCTACTTCAATTTAGAGGAAATTGCTCTAGTTACATGTTTGAAATAAAATGTTCAAAAATTACACCACGTTTTTATTTTTATTTTCATACATACTGCAATATAAAAGTATATTTAAAAAACAATAAATAATTTAACTCCTTAGGTGTGTCAAAATGGCTCGACGGCTCGGGCTGTCAGTGGCTTTGTTTGAGAAAAGCCTGAGCCGAATCAAGGTTCGCGTCGAACCCTATTTTGAGGAATCGTCTCGAGCTTGAGTTGGCCCGGATGAGCCAAGTCGAGCTTCATTAAAAAAAATTAAACACAGTTGCATGCAACGCAGGCAACTACAGTGCCTTTGACAAGGTAAATAACATAACTTTCTCTATTTTCAAAATCTGAATTTAAAATTCCAATGTAGTCGAAACGGATACATTTTCTTGGCTATAAATTCACGATTTTTTTTTTACAATTTCATATCAATTTACTTCAATCAATCTCAAATTTCTTTACTCAATATTCAGTATTCTAATCTCCAATTTATTTACGCTATTTTCTTTACTCTATCTCCAATTTAGTTGAGTTTCATAAAATTTGTAGTATTCTAATTTTAATTTCAATCTCCAATTTCTTTACTCTAACATTCAATTTTTTTTTCTCTAATACTAAATAATCTTTATTATAATAGCTATAGATAAATTTTACTAGCGATGAAATTAATCAGTTTAAGGGTAGTTTGAGTACTCCATCCGACTACGATGCATATCAAAATGTTCCGATTGATTTGGAGAACATCGAAGAGGAAGAAGTACTTGAGATTAAAATGTCGAAAAAAGAATCCTTTGATTGTGGCAACATATGACACGTAAAAAAGTTGGTGTTCAAAATAGAATTGATATTTGGAAAGCATGTTATAATTAGTGTGGCAAAGAACTTAGTTGGAAGCCCGGTTCAAGCACAACACATTGAAACAGACACATATTAAGAAGTAGTAAAATGAAAGCAGTCGCTTGACCCTAAACAGATCGAACTTGTGTTTAAATATTGTCTCTACTCTTTCCACTTTTGTATATTCACATGAAATATTTCGTCAAGGAATGACTGCATACGTTGTTGCAGCAAAGATGCCGCTTACGATGATAGAGTCAACACACTTTATTCAGCTAGTGTAAAATTATCTCCAATCCAGGTATACTTCTTATTGTAGAAATACTTTTCATTGGAATAATATAAAATTATATAACAAAAGAAAACAATCTGCTACTGAAAGTCTAAAAACTTTTAATAGTGCTATATCGTTTACCTCTAATTTATGAACTGATATTAATAAAAAAAAGTTATATTGCTGCTATAGCTCATTATATTGATCACCCATTGATACACAGAGAAGGAATATTCCATTCAAATGTGTAGAATATCATCATAATACCACTAACGTGCACATGATTTTAAAATATATTATACAAAAATATAGTATACAAGAAATGGTTTGAAGTTTTACTTTTTATAATGCCACTGTGAACAAAGTTGTTATCGAAAAATTTATTAATGATTTGAACACTGCATTTGGAAGTTTATTTTTCATTAACGTTGTTTATGCCACATTATCAATTTATTTTAAAAGATGGATTAGAACATATAAGATTTTCTTTAGATAAAATTAGATAAGTAATAAATTTAATTACTGTATTATTAGCAAGAAAGCAAGCATTTAACAGTTTGTGTACAGAGTATGATTTACAAGAGAAATCGTTTGTCACTGATGTAATACAAATTGAACTCTACATATCTTATATTACAGTCTACTTCCCAAAGTTCCCTTTTAAGAAATATTTCAACAAATTTAGACAATCAATGTAATTATTTAGACTTGAGTACAGTGTTCCCCTATTTAGTTATAGTTCATCAATATCTAGAGCAATAGATGTCAGTAGTATAAATCTTGAAATTCCCTCTAAGTTAGCTCCGTATATGTGCGTGGAAGTTCGTAGTGTTACAACTAAAAGAATTACAAGAATTTAGTCTTTTATCATCGTAGAGGTGTAACGAAAAGCAATATCCAATTGTATCAAAAATTTCTTGTGATCTACTAACCTGAAGTGAAGATTTTCAGATTTTCTTTGTATTTCTATGATTTGAATGATGAATTTCTTTTATTTTCTATGTAATTCTTACATTAACATGCTGTGCTAAAGTCAATTTTATTGGAAGGATGACAAAACTCTTCGATTTTTAGTTTCTAATTCAAAACTTGTTATTAACATGTATAATCATATTGTTTTAATGCTTGCGCACCATTAGGGCAATAAGTTGCTTAGTCGTAGTGTTGGAAAACTCACAGTAGGTAAAACACTATTTATAGAACACATGAATTATAAATATTAGAAAAAAAATTATGAAGTGTACGATCGAGTTCTAAACTTCAATGCATAGTTGTCATATGAATGTGAACTAGGAATATAATCGTCTCGTGATAAACATATGGTTATTATATCTTGGAAAAGAACAGTAAATAAAAATGGAATTACTGATCCTCACAGCTGAATGAATTGAATTAACTATCATAAGTAGATGAGTGAAATTAAGAATTGATTAGTGGAGTCAGAAATCCCACACATTCGTCACCTTTAATCTAAACCAATATTCATTGCTTTTGTAGTTATAAAACATAGTTAGATATAAACTGAACATATTTTATTAAAATCACAAATTTAAATATATCGAATACACTAGAATTAAGCTCTATTTCTAGTGAGACGATAACTCTATCATCACAACTATTACTTGTACGACAAACCCGTGCGCTTGTGGGATTTAACGCGAGCAAGTTTTTAGCGCTGTTGCCGACAAATAACGGTGTTAATTTTAGTTATTGATATTTTAGATTTGTCTTCATTTCTATTCGTGTTGTTTTTAGGCTAGTATTACATTACTTAATTCGCGTGTCTGGACTCTTTTTTCAAGTAAACTTGGTTTATGGTTAATCTAGCTCCAATAAATCACGAAATCAAAAGGACATTCGAAATCGCAGAAGAGAACAACGTCAAGCAAGGAGAATGACTGATAATCAGAATCAACCACAGAATCAAGTTCACGTGCAAGTTCAAGTTCAGAATCAACTACCGCATAGCTAAATCAATAGAGAGCAATCCAAAATGAAGCTCACATTTTAGTTAGGGATTATGTAAATATAATCCTGCACCAGTGCAACCCACTATGGCTTATCCTCTCTTCGGAAAACCTAATTTTCACCTCGATGTCATAAATCTTTTCCAAAATCATCAAGCATTATGTTTTTCGATAAATCCATGGAGAATCCTCATGAACACATTTAAGCTTTTCTCATGTTATGTGAAGTTATTAGTTACGAAGGGATATCAACAGATGCATTCCGAAAGCGATTATTCCCTCATACCTTGAAGGATGTCGCAAGAGATTGGTTCTTCTGTTTACCTCCTGGAGTATACAATCATGGAATGATATGGTTCAAAAGTTCACTATGAAGTTCTTCCCACCTTCTTAAGTTCATTAGACCAGGAATGAGATTCGCACCTTCAAACATAAAGATTTCAAGAGTTATTCTGAAGTATGGGAGAGGTTCAAGAATTTGTTTAGAAAATGCCCTAGTCTGGACATTCCTAGCAGGCTTAACAATATTTCTTCTATTACGGGCTGCACCAAGAATTCAGAAATATGATAGATGCTTCAACATAAGGATTAGTGATGAAACTTGACGTCGATGAAACTAATGAATTGTATGAAAAGATAGCCAAGAATCAATCGATGTGGCCAACCGATAGGGAAGCTCCAAGGAAAATAGTAAGGGTGCATAACGTAGATGCAATGACAACATTGGTGGCACAAATGGAGGTTCTTACGATGAAAATGGATAATCTATCTCTATTAGTCAAATGGTACACCAATCACCACCCGTGTGCGAAGGTTGTAGAGTAGAATACACTACTACACGTTGTCCTTTTGCTTCTACACAGGTTACTCAGCCCAAAGAGATTAGCTACTTAAAGAACTTTCCAAAACAACAAAACTACCCAACTCCAACACTTATAATCCAGATTGGACAAACCGTCCCAAAATTTCATGGTCAAACAATCAGAGGCAAGGAAAGGGACAAGGATGAAACAATTAGAACATGCCACCAAGATTCCAACATCAGTAATAACAAGAGAGAAAGCCGTCATTGGAAGATTTTCTATCTAAGTACATCTCAAACACTGAGACCAATTTTCAAAATCAACAGGCTTCTATTAATAATATGGAACATCAGGTGGGATAGATAGCATAGCAGTTGCAATTTCCAATAGACCACGTACCTTGTCCAGTGATACATAGAAAAAGCTACGAGAGCAGGTATTAGCAGTTGAGAGGGTGAATTTTGCAACTATTGAGCTCCTATCATACACTCCCACCACCATTGACAAGACTTATGTGCCACCCATTCCATTCCCTCATAGACTTTGACGGTAACCAATAGTGGAGCATGTTTAGGCCATCACTAATAGAAGTGGTGTTCAATTGCCAGAAATAGTTGCAAAGAGGAAAGAGATAGAAAACACTAAAATATCTACAGAGAGCAAGTAACATGTGGAGCAGTGCCAAAAAGCAACCAAGAAATATCAACAATTAGTCTCAAACAGCCCATAGCTTAAGGCAAGAGTTACAACACTTTACTCATATCTCTAATCCCTTCTCCTCAGAGGCTGCAAAACACCAAACTAGAGAGACATTTCAATAAATTTCTGGAAGTCCTCAAAAAGTTGCATGTCAACATCCCATTCATTGACGTGATCCTTCAAATCCCAAACTCCTTCAAGTTTTTGAAGAGATGTTGACCAAAAAGAGGAAGCTGCCCGAGCACAAAACGATAGCACTATTTGACGAATGCAACGCGATCATCCAACACAGGATCCCTTCCAAAATAAAAGATCCAGGGAGTTTTACTTTACCTTGCTCTATAGGAAATTTACATAATATAAATTGTTTGATTGACTCGGGAGCAAGAATAAAAATAAACCCTTTGCCTCTTTATAGGAAATTGGGATTGGGAGATCCTAAGGTGACCTATATTATCCTTCAACTCATGGACAGATCGATGAAACACCCTCATGAATAGTTGAAAACATGCTCATCAAGATGGAGGAGTTTGATTTTCCGGCTGACTTCATTATGCTGGACATAGAAGAGGCATATCATATTCTAATAATCCTGGGAAGACCATTTCTGTCTACAAGGTAAGCTTTGCTATATTTTGATACTATTGAGATAGTCCTGACGGTGGAAGATAAGCATCAGAATTTCACCATGGAAAATCTAATCAAGAAACCCTCCCCTTTTGAGGATTGCCAACGAGTGGATCACTGAGAGAGCTACAAAGGTAGGCCAGACGCGGAGGAATAATTGGTAGGGACAATAATGGAAACGTGATTGTTTGGAGAGTCAAGGATGAGCTGAAGACATGCAACCAATGTCTAAAATGCAGGACTGAAAACTCTATTTTCAAGCCACTATGAAGAGCCTGAAAGTAACAAGAGTCAAGCTAAAGACTTTAAAAAAGCGCTTGTTGGGAGGCAACTCAAAACTTCTATCACTTTAATTTATTCTTCCTTTTAGATTTAGAATAATTTAAGATAATTTAGATTAGTTTTTTATTATTCAATTTTTGGGACTCATCATCCATATCCCATTTCCCCTGAGGTCTTCGATATGTTAGTGGTTTATTAGATATTAGATCTAAGTAACACTTGTTCCAATTATTTGATTTTAATGCTTTATTTGACTAATTGCGCGAGAACATGATGTCATGGAACACTTAAACCAACCAAGATCAAGAAGCTAACGGGAGCAATATGATGCTAGCAATTGGATTACAAGCCATATCATGGGAGTCTTTTTCTTCATTTTCATTCATACCCCTTTATATGCGAATTTAAAATTTAAGATATTGAGGACAATGTCTATTTTAAGTTTAGGGGTGGAAAACATAAGTTCATTTTTTATGTGTTTGTGTCATTCTTATGTTTATGTATTTTTGTGTGCTTTTATTGCATTAGTTTAGATATAAAAAATAAAAATAAAAAAATTGAAAATTTTATAAATATATATTGCAACTGATTTGGAAGTCATCGCTCTAAAACTTGTTATATGGGTCATTTAGAAAGTTTAAGGAGAGAATACTGTAAACAAAGGGAAAAAATGTTGAAAAAAAAATTGAAAAATAATATAGAAGAACGCAATTGCATGAAACAAAAGACGCACCAAATACATTGGGTCCGGATTTGAAAGCTTGAAGTGATGATTTTTAGATTTTATTCGTATTCTATGATTTGGGTGATGACTTCCTTTTATTTTCTATGTAATTCTTACATTAATATGCTGGGCCAAATTTAATTGTATTAGATGGATGACAAAACTCTTTGATTTTTAGTTTCTAATTCAAGACTTGTTATTTTTAGTTTAATT
>CAIGRL010033429.1:0-28374 GCA_903798325.1 Fraxinus xanthoxyloides
ATGATTCATCGAAATAATGAGTCACCATTGATATCGACACATCTCCAATTTTATTAGTTTAAAAATATATTTGTTAGAATTTTGTTACGAGTGTTCAAAAATATATTATAACTAATGTTTTAAAATCCACCCGAAAAATGTGAAGGGTCAAAATGTTTAACCGAGGTCGAACCGAATGCAACAAATACATACAAAAATAATAAAGTACTATGAAAACAATAATTTTTTTAAAATTTCATATTAATAATGCAAGTAAATTGATCTTTACTAATTATATTCATTATCTTACAATTAATCTCGATACTTCAGAATTTTAAAATCAATATGTTAAAATAGTTTACTTTGTTAAATTAAAATAGTTTAAACTTATAGAAAGTGATATCTAACATTAATATATTAATAATCAATGTGAATTTAAGTTACATTTGAAAATTAAATAAATGAAAGGATGGAAGTGAATATTACAATTTAATTAGTTGGGATTCAAAATCAATTTAGTCAATTAGAAATACATTTGAAAAATGATTTTGATGAGTATTTTAACATTTTTTTTGTTATGACACTATCTCATATTAGAAGTTTATGAAACCATTGAAGATAATAGTGTTTATAAAAGACACTATCCTACATTTAAAGTTTATAAAACAATTTGACAGAAGTGCATCTATAAAATGAGCATGTCATTCAATAGTTTTCTATAGGCCTTTGAATTGTACTAATAATTTGTGAAGTCCATTCACGAAGTTAAAAAAATTTAAACTAAAAAAAAAAAAATTGGGAAACCACCAAATCGCGACTAGTTCACCAGTTTACAGTTGAATCGGCCGGTTCAATGTTTTGAATAGTTTTGTCATAATCAGTTAGCTAATAGCTAACGTTAATATATTAATAATCAAGTGCGATTTTAAATTTGAAAATTAAATAAACGAAAGAATGAAAGTGAATATTACAATTTAATTAATTGAGCTTCAAATCAAATTAGTCAATTAGACATATATTTGAGATTTTGATGGGCATTTTAACATTTTTTTGTTGTCACTATCTGAAATTGGAAATTTATGAAACCATTGGAGAGTTGAGCATTTATAAAAAGACGATATCCCAAATTGAAAGTCTATGAAACCATTTGAGATAAGTGCATCTATAAAATAAGCATGCCGTCCAATAGTTTTTTATGGGCCTTTGAATTGTAATCTATGAGGCCTATTAGTGAAGTTAAAATTTTTTAAACTAAAAAAAGGAAAAAAATCGGGAAAACTACTAAACCACTACTAGTTCACTGGTTTACGGTTGAACCGACCGGTTTAGTGAGTCTTGAACGATTTTTGTCATAATCAATTAAGCATGATTTTGCCCGATTTTGGGTTCGGTTTTTATTTTATCATATGGTTTAGAACATTTTTAGTGTAAAAGTTCATCGAAAAAAAAAATTAAATTTCAGCCCAACTTAACATATTTTCTAGCTTCGCCCCTGCAGTTAGCAATACGTGACAATCTCTGGAGATAGGAAAGGCTATCGTGTGCACTAGATGGTCAAGTCAATCACTTGTATGAATATATTTGGGTATGGAACGTGCTGAAGACGTGACCCACAAAGGTGTTCAGATACTGAGACTTTGGGTAGAATCGATACACATAAAAAAAAATGAGAGAGATCAATATTACTTGAGCGTTTAAAATTGCATTACCTTCAAATAACACCAAATGTGAGTTTTTATAGTGGAAGATAAGAAATGATAAATGTTTGGATGAAGAGACACGTGACCTCATCTTAATAGTCAAGACACTTTGTCACGTGTCATTCCATCAATTATAGGATCAAGAGCATTTGATATTTTTGAAAAGTAGCCACCCTATGACTTAAGCCTAGCATGTTATGAATATAGTGATAAATTGACCTGATAGAGTGACTGTTGCAGAGAGGTCACATTAATCAATCGTAGAAGACCCTGTACACAAGATCTTATGGAGAATGTGGCTTATATGCCTACAGGTTGTTTACCTCGGATTGGGATTGCATCGCATCCCAACGCATCATCTTGTACGGAAGATCTTATGGTGAATGTGGCTCAAAGTTTTGTACTTTCTATATCATTTTTTTTCAAGTATCAATTACAAAAAAATATATGTTTTATTTTCTGGATTACTAGTAGGCTCACCACCAACCCTACGGACCTTATGGCATAATACTCTGTCTTACCTTGCCTTGCCAAGAACTAAGATCCGTATGGCAAATAGAAGTGAAGAGGATCTTGATTCGGACCTCCATTTTTCGAGAGGATCAACAAAAATTTATACTACGATCAAGGATAATCCACCAATTAAGGCCAATGGCCATAGCAGCTGCATAAGAAGGTGCATGCATGGAAAATATGCCACTTTCTTTAGTTAAAAAAAATAAAAAAATAAAATAAAAATCATGTTCATAAACACTAAATTAATAGTTTCCTGCTTGGTGTGATTAGTACAAGTCACATAAGCTATTTATATATGTGAAGAATTAGTCCAATATTCAAAGCTGGTTGGCCCTGTGTTCTAATAGTAATTTCCTAGCTCTTCTCTTCCTACTTGGTGGTCATACTATACCTTGTTTGACATCCTCCATATAAGAATAAGTGATTTTATTATTGTATATAGTTAAACGTGTTTTTCTAAAATAATTGCTTTTAAAAGTGATGGTAATCTTGAAAGAAATTTTGATTAAAATATTTGAGATTGACTTTTGAAAATTGAATTAAGATTTAGAGAGGGACTATTTATTTTGGAGAGCAATTTGAAGTGGAAAAGGAGTAAAGGACAAAGGAGAGCCAGTTGTTGAGTTGGATTATCATGAATCACCTCAAACTTCTTGGTAGGACGAAACAGCATGAAGTTTCTTTTGTGAGTAGGCAGCCAGGCATGACAATTCCATTTTGGAATAATTTTGCAAAATACTTGGGTTGGGTAGGGATCGGTTAACTTATCGTCAAGAGTTCATATGATCAGTTGACAACTACAAATAATATTCACGGATCAATTGTTCAACATTTACTTAAAAAACTTGTATTTGTTATATCAACAATGCTATAGGTACAAGAAAAATTTCACAGAAATCATACTGGTGGATCCCCTTAGCATATTATCATCGAAAGATGACAAAAATACAACAAAAAACAACCATAGTACAAGTGCTATCAACTCATCACTTAAACAAATTCTATCTATTTTTTCCTGTGCTTGCAGAATCATTCTAGCTGCATATATGAGTCAATAACAAACTACACCTTTCATATTTTGTAGTTCCTAAATTATATGACATGGACTATCCAGAATTTTCACGATGTGAAACTTTACTTACTATTATTTTTTTTTTTACTCTGTTAACCCTTTCGATTCTTATTATTTTCAAAATACTTTTATTTTTATTTTTATTCTCAATCAAGCATTTTTCAATAAAATAAGTTTACACAGAAATCCAAATTTTTTTCTTATTTTTTTTAAAAAAATATTTTATATCAAAATACTATCTTAAAATAAATTTTGGGCAAAAAACGAGGCTCAAATAGGCAGTAAGATAAACCTTTGATCCCGTTCTCAAGTGAAAGATTTGATGCAAAAATTTCATATGCTTACAATGTTTCTAACTAAGCTTAATTTAATTGTCGAATTCAGATTGACTATTCTCTTTATAGATGCGATTGAGTTCTCTATTATATATAGCTTATTTTGCAAAATATTAAAAAAGAAATATGTTCTCACTACTAAAGAAAATGTTAATTTTCCACACCAACAGATTATTAAAAATAAAAGTAATAATGTAAATTAATTTGGTTAGAGTTTGACTTCCATTGAGTAAAAGAACAAAATGGCAGCAATTAACATCTAAACCTAGATTTTAACCCACCCTCTGTCTTGGGCTTCTTCAATTGAGCCATGTAACGGCCCAAGGAAGGAGAAGCCGATGTTGTTTTAACCTTATTAACCTTCCATAAAATCCAAGAGGACCTCTAATTATTTCAGTTAACTTGGATATATTCCTCTTTAGGTTCTACTCATAACTGTAAAAAAAAAATATCATCAAGGAATCTCATCAATGCCAAATGATGTCATATGGCTAAATCGCTTTCTCTACTAGTCGAACCCTTTCAATACGGTCAAGTTCTTTTTTGTAACTGTCAATATTTATTCTCGATAGTGATTCTAGGTTCATTAGAAGTTACCTTGAACATTATGAGGCCTTTATATAGGCAATTATTAAAGACGCAGAAAATAAGGAGAGACACGTCACAAGATATAGGAATATCGAGGAGACATGTGATAAGATATGATATAAAACTTGATAATTGATGAGAGAATAACACATAATTGTCAGGGTTAGACTAAGCCATGGCAGGCCCATCCTGTTCCTTCTGGGGCGTTGTGCCTGTGGACTCTAGCCATAGCCAGGGTTCCAGCCCGTTTATTTTTATGCTGGTCTAGCTTGACTAGCCGCATGATGCTCATAAAGCTTGAACCAGTTTTTACTGGTCAATATGCTGGTTCTTGAACACAATGACCAGCACTATGTATGCTGGTCAAGAATGACAAGCAAAATGATGGGCATTGACCGGAAAATTGCTGGTGATAAGAATTGTGCTGGCCCTTGGAGGCGATCAGATTCTCACAGGGTCAGAATTCATGTAATAGATAAGTTATTGTGTTTTAAGAGTTCACTAGAAAAGGGAGAGAATCTATTTCTAATTGATTCATTTTTACACTTAAAATTGGCAGCGAAATTTTCTATTTAATGAATGAATTGACACCATCATGGTTTATGATCGAGCTATCGGGTACGGACGTACAATTTACATTTTTGTTCTTTTCCACTTAAACATAAGTCGATTAATACGAAAGTAAACTAAAATCACCTTTCATCTCTAATAATTAGTCACGTAATTTCTTTACGTATTTTCACTCTCGTCTATAACTTGTCTTATTCTTAAAACTAGGCTAAATAAGTCTTTTATTTATGATTAAAATTTTGAAAGGGACTAGTTTGATTTTTTTTATTTTTTGAAAATAATGGATTTTTGAACATCTTTAAAATATTTAAAAACTAATACACATAAAAATTATTCTATAAGGTTTCGAAATCTTAAAATAGAGATTGTAGTGTGCACGTTCGGTATATAAATATTAATTATGACTAAACAATATAATAAAATAAAATTATATCTTTTTTCTTTCTTCTAAATGTCATCGATTATTATGTTATTATGATTAATCATCGAGAAACATATATTTTAAAATCACTTGTTTCTTCCCAAATTTGTCCTATTAACTTCTTTTCTTTCCTGAAATCTAAACCTCGTATTTGTAGTTTGCTACTTGAAGCAAACATAATAGACGGAATTATTAAAATATTAAACACATGCTTAGAATAAATGTAGGTGTAGTTATCAGAATTTAGACAGGAAAAAAATAAAAATAAAGAGGAATTAGCGTATGGAATGTTAATACAAGAATATCTGGCAGTGGGAATCAGGGCTGAGGTTGGGGTGTCTTGTCATATTGAATTTTGTGCTCTGTGTGATCCTACATATTCTGTTTAAAAAAAATTATAGGCCCATCCTTCCACGTATAAAGGTGTAACTGTTATATCAATCACATAAAGTCATTTAACCTTCTTGGGAGAAATTATTTTCAAATGGATTTATAAAGTGCGATTTATTTGGATATGCGCGATTAAAAAATAGAAAATTATTGCGAAATTTATCAGGATATGTTTTATCTTACTCATCATGAGTAGAAGATAATTTTCATGAAATTTATGTGTAAAATTATTTTATTTGAAATGTTGGATTCTAAATGAGTTTTAGAAAGTAAAGATCGAGCAATGCTTATGCATGACAAATTCCGATGGTAACATACTTTTTACCAACATTTTTTTGACTAAATTTACCAAGTACTTACAGCAACAACGTTTGTTGAAGAATAAACACTTCACCTACTAACTATTTCGTTGATGACAATAGTAACCACTTTTCTACTATTAAAAGCAATAACTACGGCTAATGTTCTTCATAGACAAATTTTTGTACAAAGTATACATAGATGATTGGACAAATGCAGCATACTGCATTCTCTTGTATTTAAATGAGTACAAATGATACGTCTAAACAATGACGACGTATCAATTAATAATACACTAGTCTTGCAACGTCATGTCATATCGATTTATCAATTTTTGATAGATTCCTTGTACGGAAAAGAAATGGAGAGTTCCAACCTCCTTTTGTTTTGAAGGACCAGACTTTAAAAGTTCCGGCCACGAAAGTTTCAATCTTTCTATTAATATGTATTTTAATGGTGTTGATAGCCCGTTACGTCGTAATAAGCGATTAGTTGATCATTCTATTCATTGATTCCAGGATGACAACCAATTACTAAAGCTTGGTCTAGAGGTGGCAATCGAACCGAGCGGCTCTTCGGCTAGGGGCTCAATTTTTGACCAGCGGCTCGTGGGCTCGTCCAAGTCATAGTTTCATTTTTTATTTATGTTTTTTAAAAAAAAAGTTTATCTTTTAAAAAACAAAAATTGACGAGTTCACGAGCCGAGCAAGCTTGCCACTAAATAATAATGATGTACCAATATGAAACTTGTCAACATAACGAAGCTCATGTATTATGTATACATGTACATGATTGGACACACATGAGTACATTCTTTTTTGTAATTGTAGTTGAATATAAATGATGTACCAAAGGATAAACTTGTCAACAAAATAATCTGTAATACGGAGGTTTTCAATAATTCAATAAATATTAATTATTATGTATAGTTTAAGAATGTCCATGATTTCATAGATGGTGGATTGAAATAATAGCTCTGGTTACAAACCTTTTTCTTTTTAATTTTTTTTTTATTGAGGAAGATGTGGTCTCGATCCTATCTCTAAGGTTCAAGCTAAGATAAAAGATGAGAGATTGTCGCAAGTTAGCAATTGAATGAAATTATCTTAGTATGATATTCAACTGACTCACCTCTCATTGACTCGATTATAGGCAATTTTTATCATCATCTCTAACTAGATTAATCTTTAATATTTCGTGACGATTTTTTATATATCGCACTATCAATGAATAATAATTAATAAATCAACATAAATACACGTGTTAGAATGATTTAATAAAGATTACTTAAAGATTATTAATATTTCATATTGCTTGTTTTGGTATCACTATATTATTCCATTTACTCTTGACATTTATATATACTAGTCAGAGTTGAATGTAAGTTGCACGTTATTCTCAAATACTTTATACGTACCGAAAAAGTAATATTTAACCTTCAATTCAATACTTGAATGTGAGTGTAGTAGAATTACAATTAAATGTATAAATGAAGATGAATGACAAATACGATACAATAATTAACGTAAATGTTAATTAAATTGAAATTAATACCAAGTAATATATACGTGACAATAAATCTTAAATCATTTGTACTAAATAAATATAATTTAGTTTTCAATTAATTGAAACTAGATGCTAAATAAATGTCATGTTAATTAATTGAGAATTAATAATAGGGACATTGACGCGTTAGTGTGAAATTCTAATTAATATTAATTAAATAAATGTGATTTTTAATTAATTGAGAATTAATAATATGAAATACATGCATGAACAATGAAATTGTAGTATTTATTACAATTTGTAAATTTCATAATTAAATGAATGTGAATGTTAATTAATTGAGAATTAATAATAGGGGCATATGGAAATATGAAAAGTAAGGCATTATTGAAATAATTGAATTGAAGTAGGATTATAATCGTCCAAAAAATTATTCTCACTTGCAATATTTAATATATGTTAATTATATTTCCACCATAAAATTTATTTACTACATCAAATTATAATCAAATCACAATTAAAATATAATTTTAATAAACACACCACGATAAATTTACAATTATACCCCTAATTCAATAAAAACTTAAAAAATAAAAATAAAATTTGAGGTGTACACATCATCTCAATTTTTTTTTTTCCTTTTCACCCATTCTAGATTTTTTGAAAGACACAAACTTCATAGAGAGAAATATTGTCAGCATCGCTACTAGAAGAGCCCGCTACAGACGTTAGCGACAAATCCAAACATCCTGTCATCGCCACCTCCGTCGGATCCAAAAGGGCCTGCGCCACCATTTGTTGGGTGGATTCTAGAGACAATGGTGCCAATACCTTTAATCAACAGCAAAAATTCATTGAAAAAAAAAAAAATAAAGTAAAAAAAAAAAAATGGTTCGCATCGCCCCCCACCCATCGGTCGGCACTGTCTCCCGTCCCCTCCATAACCACAACCACCATCAAATGCCACACCTAAATCTTAGCACTACCACCATAGAATCTACACGCCAAAACTACCAAAAAATCGCCTTCACCTAGCCACCATCTCTGCACCTATTTACACCACCATAATTACTTTTTCCTCATCTCACCACCAGACACCAACACTACAGAAACTCGTGAAAAGGGAGAATAATTTCATAAAAAAAAATGGTGGCCTAAAGGTAGGTGTGATCAGAGGAAAAGTTGTCGGAAGTTTTTGAGTTCGCGAGTTGGGGGTTTTGTATAATTATTCTGACGACATCTGGTGGAGTTTGGGATCGTGGTTGGGTGGATATTTGTAGAGGGGAATGAAGGCTTTCCGATGATGTACGGGTCTAACGATTTGGGCAACGGTGTGGCGGCGAGGATGTTGTGCCACTGGTGGATTGGGTTCACGGTTTGGTTTTGGAATTAGGGGTGTGTAAGGGTGACGGGTTTTGGGTTTTTAAAATTTTCATTTAATTATTTTAATTGTTTTATCATATAAAATATATATTTACTATTTTAATTTTTTAAAATTGGTCAAAATTCGGTTAATCTTTTGACTATTGGTCAACTAACGGTCAAATTGATAGTTTCCATATATTTGGACCCTAATTGCATATTTTTGAATGGTTAGAAATTTTCGTTGGTTCAAATTGAAGGTTAAAGTAAAGTCTACAAAAATTAAAATGGTTAAAGACTGCAGTTGCAATTTTCCCTTGTTGTTATTAGATGAAACACAAGAATCTTGTTACATTTTTACTTGGACTTAAAATCATACCAAAAATAGAAACTAAAGAAGAATTTTGGTTGTAGTTAAAAGATAGTAAAGACATTTTCGAAAAAGATAGTTTTCCTAGTTAATGATACGATTACCTTTCAAGCTTAGACTCGTTTGAGATAGGTTCTCCGATCATAGGCGTTAGACCTGTCATTGATTCTGGGGTAGGGGACGGCCTCCTATTTAACATCGATTATCCCAACATGTTACGAATTGGGTCCCCAACCCCTTCTTTCGTCTTAGCAACACGGCCCAACATCCTAACTGCACAAGAGTCCCAATCCATCCCTTCTTTTGTGCCTCAACAATATTAGGGATCATTTGTCATCAAGAACCCAATCCTATCCAATTAATACGATAATCTACATGTGTTCTAATTCTTATAAGATTAACTTTCATTTTTTGAGGTAAAAAATGAGCTCAACTTATCCAATCTACTTTGCATTACAAGATAAATCCAATTAAATTAATCAATCGATACGTTGTACTTTAAAAAAGAAAAAGATTTAACTCCAACATTGAGGGCCCCACCGTCCCGCCCCTAGAGTATCGTGGAGTAAGTAAATCGCGGAATGTGACTCAGCAGATCAGGGTATAAGAGCTGACATACCAGCCCACAAAGAATCCAATTCCAAATCTTGCTAGAGGCAGGAATCAAACACTCATACTGTGGCTGCCAGCTGAGTTCAGACTACCTCACTCATGTCCATTACACTACTAAACTATGTCCTGGGGGCCATTCGTTGTACTAAATAGTACATATGATATCTTGTCCATGAGATATCTTGTCTACCGATGAAGGACAAACTACAACCTTGCCATCTGATCGATATGCGAGACAGACGGACGAGTCTTGCTAAATAGCATATCAATGTTTAGCATTACTCCAAGGGAGGCCAAGCACGTTCTTCAGTTCCACCAAATAAAGTGCACAAACCACTGACCTGTCTCCCAAAAGAAAACGGAATTTCTCTCTCTCCTCGTCACAAAAACACCAGAAATACAAAACCCTAAGCCTATTGTCAACACAAGCACGCTGACACACACAATCATCACTACCGTTCTCAGTTTCATACACGCACACTTACCCAGAAGAAATAATAAAAAGGGGCGATGATTCTGATCAAATCCCACTAATAATTATAATTTTGGGACGTTTTTGTTAATTAATGGCATCGTCGAAGCTGATGGCGTCGCGGAGTTCAGATCTTAAGAGAAAACTTTCTGCTTGCGCTTCGGGTTCTTCTACGAGGTTGGATGATTTCTTGAGAAATTCTTATGTGGATAGTGATCCAGACTCGGACCCGAGTCCTGGCCCAGATCGGGACCCGGCTATGGAGGGGGAGAGTTCTAATACTTTGTTGAATGCTGATATTAAGTTGTTGGATGCGGCCGGGGCTGTGACTCCGATTAGTGATTGTGAAGTGGGGACCGTGGAGCCCCCTCGCGTGATTAGGAAGACGGTGGATGATGTGTGGAGGGATATTGTGGCGGGAAAGAAGCCCAAGCAGGAGATGATGACTCTGGAGGATTTTTTGGTGAAGGCAGGGGCCGTCGAGGGTGAGGCCGGTGGAGTGACTGTGGAGGTGAAGGAGGAGAATATGAGTGGTGGGGTTTACGGGCATGAGAATTCTCCGGTGGTGGGAATAGAAATCGGGTTAGGGGTAGGGGTGGATGTTGGGGGTTTTGGGAACGGGAGAGGGAGAGGAAAGAGGAGCATGAGCTTGTTAGAACCGTTGGATAAGTTCCCACAGCAAAAGCCGAGGAGCTTGAGCTTGTTGGAACCCTTGGATAAGGCGGCACAGCAAAGGCAGAGGAGGATGATTAAGAATAGGGAGTCAGCTGCCAGGTCAAGAGAGCGGAAGCAGGTAAAAAAAATTCCTTTCTTTTTTTGCTTCTGGTTCTTTGAGTTACGGTAGTTTTTGTTTTCTGGTTAAATTTTATGCTTGATTTTAGGCATATCAAGTGGAATTGGAGTCAATGGCAGTGAGACTAGAGGAAGAGAATGAGCAGCTTTTGAAAGAGAAGGTAATATAAATCTTCTCCAGTTTGTAATTTGAACAATGAAGATAAAGATATACTCCATGAATACATACACCTGGAATATAAGTTTACGGGACTGTTTTTGAAATGCTCAATCGTGACTGCTAATTTTTGGAGTTCAAGAATATACTGTATCACAATGCCTTTTTTATCTTAAAAATCATTATTTTGTATTTGCTGAGTTCTAATTGTCTGCTGGGTGCCTTTGATTGCTTGGTATCTTTATTGATCCCCCTTGACATTCTGTTGGTTTTCTGCTTCATTTAAAAATTTGCCACAGTCCAAATTTCTCTTTTTTCATGTGGCATGATCCTCTAGAACCATACATCAAAGTATTTACTTTGTTGTTGTCTACCAGGATATGCTTGTGTAACATGCTCTTTGTGAATTGAGGCTACTGGTGTACGCAATACGTATATCTTCATCATTGGTTGTTACACTGCACTTTATATGCGATTTTGAAACTCCACGGCGTCATCTTTTCACAGAACTTTATGTGCTTTTATTGATTCGGTACCATGCGATGTAACTATGGAACAGATATTGTATACATATGTATGCATGTGCCTTAGTAATGGTACCAAAAGTGGATCTATGTTGTTAACTAAACAGAAAAGTAGAAAAAAATAGTTCCTATAAAAAATAACTTGAAGCAAGATTAGTGGGAGTTGGATTTCAGTCTCTTGTGTTATCATAATCTTTGCCTTGCATTTGAAGTTCTAAATCATGGCATAATTTCAAATTACTTTGTGTCATTTTGCATAATTGAAGTCAACACCTATAACTTTCCACTTTTTTACCTGGTTAAAGAAAAGAAATTGCTTTACAACTTCTCTTGGAACTTTTTATTTTTTCATTTCGCTCATGTTCTCATCAATTCACATTTACTGCAAATACTCAGTAACCACTTCTCATTTATCTATACTATGATGAGATAATTATTCTCTGTCTTGATTTTAGTTTCATCATAATGGCTAAACAAATAAATAGCATCATTCTACAGATTTCTTATTAATTTACATTCGCACATACATCATGTGATTCAATTAACATTCGCTAAGTTGCTTTTATGATTATATTTGAAGGCAACCATTATATAGTTGGAAAATGAGGCTTCTACTATGAGCTGAATTATTGATAATATTATCTGCTGCTCTTATGGTTCTAATTTTTTATATTTCTTTCTATTAAGTGAAATAAATACATACTAACAGCATTTTTGTTTCTTAAAACAAAAATAAAATCAGCAAATATCTTCCACAATTAAGATTTCTAATGCTTCAGCTTTCTTTAGTCATCTTTTTGTGGGCGGGAAGTTAATATTGCCTTTTTAACTAATAATGGACATACAGCTAAGATAGGTGAAGTTATTGGCTTTGAAGTGCCGTTTAATTATTATTTTTATTTATTTATTTATTTTGTTGAAGATCACTTGCATAGTTCCTGTTACTAAATATCGGGTGGTCAGGAAGCAAATCTTTTTGGCCCTCATGGCATGCTATATAACAAATTAACAATCGCACTTTCTAAATTTAAATTATTATGCTCCCCCCCCCCTCCCCCGCGGCCGCCACGCGTGCCTGGGGCTTTGGTAGTTGCCTAGAATTTCAAATCAGAATCTGGTTTATATGATCCTGACTGTTACTGTAAATGGTTTTCTGTATTTGGTAGCTTTATGAGAGTAAAGTTGTAGTGTATTCTTTTTTAAAGATTCTCTTGACCTTTAGTTGATTTTCATACCTATGTTATTAATTTAATATGATGTAACATCCTTAGATTTTCTGGTATTGATGTCTTCCATTCTTAATTATTTGTTATTTAAGTATCTGTTACATATCTAGAATCTTCATGCTTGAGAGTGTTCGTGTGATTCAACTCTCTGAACTTACAAGTGGACTTTCATAAATTTCCAATTCCAGGCAGAGCGGACAAAGGAGAGGCTTAAACAGGTATCTGTTTTCCACTATGTTGTCCTATAATCTTGCATCTATCAATGTCATCACATCTGAGGACGTTATTTAGCCTCCATTTGGAAAAAAAATAAAATTGTAAGTGGTTTAATTAGAAAATAGATAAAAATGTGGTGGATAAGTAATTTGTACTTCTGGGTCCATTGAAATATGTGGTTGAAATGAAGTTTGACCATATATAAATGATTTATAAATTTTCCCAAATGGAGTAGTTCTGAATGTGAAATAATAATGAAGTTAATATGGCACTTTTACTGAGCGTTTTCACTTACCCACTTATCAAGAGGCTGCCCGACCTTTTCTATCAATGGTTCCTTCACTCTATTTTGGACTGCTATGAATTAGTTGTAACAAATAATGGATGTGTACACAACAAAAGACAAATTTGCAATTATTTCATTTGAGAGAAACTTCAACTTTACCCCTAGCAAAACATATAATTTACTTCTAGGAAATAACTCATGACATTTGTGCAGATGCTGCACTATTGTTAAGTTAATACCATGTAGTGTAAGATATGTCTGTCGACAATTACCAAGTGAATTCAAAAGTAGACTCTGCTTGAGTTTTATCATGACAAGCATGAAGCAACTAGAATTCATATAGTGAGTACCGTGTAGGAGCTGGGCTGTTGTCTTTTATCAGTTTAATATCTAAGGAGGCGTTTGGTTTGCTATTTTCAACCGGTTCTCAATTTTGTAAAACACCCAAAATGTGTTGTTCCGGTATTTTTGAAAATAAGGTTAAACATATAACATAAAACTCGGAACATATTTTTGACTTTTGAGTGTTTTAAGGGAAAATGCTAAAAACACTCAAAATGTGATAAATAAATGTTTAAATAAAAATTATAAAATTAAGTTCTAAAAAATGAAAAAATAAAAATTCTAAAAAAACAAAATTCTAGAAAAATAAAAACTATATTCCACCAACTTTAAAATATATATTACTTGATAATATATTAACCTAAACATGTTCTATTTTAATGAATAATCTAATTTCAAGAAATAAATGTCATAAAATAATTTCTCAAAATTTCGAACCAAACATGTTTTTCAATTTTCTATTTTGAGAAACAGTTTTTAGAATAATAAACCACGCACGTTTTTAGCAATCTTAAGGCCCACAGTAGAAAAGTGAAAATGAACTTTTTTTTTTTTTAATAACCGTGAATGTTTCGGTCAGCTTTCGCGCACTTTAACTAATCTCATGAGGCCCTGAACTTTACGATTGTGTACTCACCTCAGTAGTCTTGAGGGGATTCGAACTAGTGACCATTGGGGAGCAAATCTAAGATCTGACCAATTGAACTCAAAACTAATAATTGAAAATTGAAACACAAACCAAACAGGGTATAATTGTTTGTTTTTTCATCTTCCACAATGAATGTAGAAAGAAACATAGAGAGGAATAAGTTTGACGTATTTTACAGCACTGGAAGTAAGGATTTGCATTTTAAGGTTTCCGTTCTTTTTTTCTTATTTTTTATTTGGGGCAATGGTGGATGGGTTATAATTAAGTTGTAACAAGGAGATGTTACCTCTTGCAGTTTGCATTGCCTTTTCAATTTAAATGGTTACTCGAATGCAGGTTATTTACAGAATTAAGCTTAAGGTTATCAATTCATTTTCTACATCTCTATCTTTAGGGAATAAATATCTGTGGGACATGATTCAATAATATCATGTACAGGTAGTCTCCCCATCACTTAAGAAGAAAATGGTGTAGATTTGATTCTCTAGGGAATGTCGTGGGATGTATAGAAAGTCTCTTATTACTGAATAATTATTTTCCACCATCGTGTGGCAAAAGAATGACACTGTAGTCTCTAGAAATTTTTGAGTTCTTTGCTTTATGTGGAGGAAGAGGTTGATAGATTATTGTTAAAAGAAAATTCAGGAGTATGCATTTAAATATGGCAATACAGTGCATAAGGCTTTTGATGCATGATAGCCGTTGTTCAATTTTATATGGGAAGGAAGCAAGAAAGGCATGGATTTAAGGAGCTATGAGGTGATAGTATGAAGACATGGGGATTTAGAGGAACTGGATGCTGTATTGACATCAAAGGTAATTTGTGTGGAAGCTAACTGGAATCCAGATACCAGGACGTTGAATATTGTTGGCTTGGTGGTGAAACATTGTAAAGCAGAGGATACAGGAAACAGGTTTGCTATGGAGGTAGTTGGGAGGTAGAAGTCAGTAGAAGGTAGGTCAATCCTTTGTTGGCAATTATCGAATTCAGATGTAGAAGGATTGAAATATCATGTTGGAAAGTTGATGAAAATTAAGGCGGAACTAACTGGGAAAGTTGGTAATAAAAAACACTGTACATGTATGTACATAGCTTTATTGATCATCTGATGACTTCTGGAAAATGTAAAGAATATTATTAACCTGTGCAATTGCCCTTTTAAACATAGATAGGTGGACCATATCTTTCCATTTAAGTTGTTTGAACTTTTTAAGCTTATCTAGGTGGATGTTTAGCTAAGCTTAACTTAGTCAATTTACTTGTAAGTTTTGATTAGGCCCAAACCGATTGAACAGAACCATCTCGGGTTGGTTTGGTTGAGCAAATTGGTTCTAATCGTTTAACATAAAACCATTAAAATGACAGCTTAGGTCGGTTATGGGTTAAGGCTTCAACCCAACCCAACCCAACCCAACCCAATTATATATATATATATTTCAGTCCTAGTTTTTAGTGCAGTTTACAGTTTTTAAAGGTTTGTTTAGAGTTCCTAGGTTTTAGTATATTGCATTTACGAGATTAAAGCCTAACTTAAAAATTAAATAAATCAAAAGTCAATATCTAGTTGTCTTTTCATCTTCTCTGTGGTCCCAAAAAGGTGAAAAGTGAAAACTATCAAAATCTAATTGCCTTCATAGTTTGAAATTGTTGTCCTTGTCCCGACCGCCTCCTCTACCCGTTGTCTCTCCATTTATTGAATACATATTCTTGACATACTAGAGGTTTGACAGTTCGAATGGGAGACGAGTTGAGTTTTTTATTTGATTTAGTCGAGTGTAGGAATAATTGTTAAATATTCCTTGTATTTCATTAATATTTATGTTCAATTTCTTAATCTTGAATTTGTTTTTCCATGGGAGTTTGTTAATTTGGATTTTTTTCATAAAAAGTATGGATTTCATATCAATAAGTCATCCAATAAAATAATGGTTAGTTCTTTGTTTTATATTTGGAAGTTGGTACTAAATAACAGATTTTTCTTGGCTTAATTTTCTATATTGTCCACAATAACTGATTTTCTTGGCTTCATAAGTATGGGTAATATTTGTTATTAATTTTGTTATAGTTACAGGTAATGAAATAGCATTTCTACGGCATGTTTTAGCTCTTTCAATTTTATTAATTTTTGGTGTAAAATGGGTGTAAAATCTGGTGCATTACTTTGAGTAAAATTGTGTGTTAATAACATGTTATGAATTTGCTTTATTTACCGCTTATAGGTTATGGATTTGTGTTAATTGCAAAATTGTGCATTAATAACATGTTATGGATTTGTGTTAATTGCACCAAAAAAAAAAAAAAATGAAGAAGAAGAAGAAGAAGATTAGGTGTACTCAAATTAGGCCCATAAGCTTTAATTTTATTTTATTTTTTTAAATTCAGTTTAGGCAGAAGACAAAACCGACTAGCCGAACCGAACCGAGCTGTTCCAAACTGATTCGGTTTGGGTTGGGATTTATCCAAAGTTTCGGGTTGGGGTTGAAACTGACCCAACTTGAACCGTGCCCGGGCCTAGTTTTGACACAAATGACTACTTATTGATCAAAATTGAAAATGAGTTATTTTACTCTTTAAATTTTGTCCTAGTCTGTGTTTGGGTAAAGTGTTTATTCAACTGTCCTAAGCTCATAGGCACAACATAATATAGCAAAATTCTTGAAATTTTCATGGTTGTCTGCAAGTTAATGTCTCTCTACTGCAAAACATCAACCGATGAACAGATCAACTAGGAGTGTAATGTGAGATTGTTGGGGGTGGAAATGACTGTTATTGAAGCTATTAGTTTTTCTCATGCAGCTAATGAAGAATGTGATCCCTATCACGGAAAAGCGAAGACCTTCACGTTTCCTTCGGAGAGTTCGTTCCATGCAGTGGTAATCAGATTCTAGCGCTCGACGTATGAAGATATTTAAATGCCTTTCTCAGAAGTTGGGCAAGGTGAAAGAAGCAAGCATCGTGTCTGAAAAGGCCCTTTTTAGCATGTCTGAAAAAGAAAATTGGATAGCATTAGACAATACTATAAAAGGATGGGAAGTTAAAAATCTTCTCTATTATACTATTCAGGTCTGTCCAATTCATCCATCCGGAACATGCACTCTGGGTTGAATAAGTTATTTATGCCGTTAGTCTTGAAAGCAGTTATTCTTCTTTCTGTAGAAGTGAAATAGCATATAGGAGAATATAATTGGAATATTTGCAACGAAAATTATGTTGAGTGTAGACAAGTTTAATTATTATCCCATTCCCAGGTGCTGATGTAAGGGGAGAGGGGATTGTAATGGCTTCTTGTATCATTTCAGTTAATATCTTAAGATAGTCCTTTCTTACACCGTGGGCGCGCTATATTATGTTTGCTCTATGATAGTTTGAACTTTATGACATTGACAACTTCAGAAGTAGACTAATGTGTATCAGCAATTTTATTTATTTTTTCTTTACACGTCTTTTCTTCAATATTATTCAATTTTTTTCAAGTTCATTTTTCTTAAAAATAAAATTTTAGGCTGTGTTTGGTGCACCAAATTAGACGGATGTATAAAGAATCTTGTGAAATTATATTAGATATATTATTTAGATAAATTAAATTGAATAGGCTAGCTGGATAACAAAATATGGAGTAAGGAGGTGGGTTTAGTCCAGGGACGTGTTTGGTCGTGCTTAAAATTCAATTAAAAATTGAAAATATAGTCGTTATTAAGTTTTACTCATCTAATAAAAGTCAACAATAATAGATAATTTTTCAATTTTAATCCGATTTTAATTTGTACCGAACACGTCCAGATGAGAAAAATAGTTGAAACATAAATTTTATAACGGTTGTGTTAAATGTTCATTATAACTTACATAATAGATGATGGGCGAGATTTGATTGAATTAAAATATCATTAATCAAATAAAAAAATTCTCATATTTTTCGCACCATCAATCTGTAAATAATAATGTACAACAAGCATTTTTCAATTTATAAATACTATCGGTTTTGATACTGTGTTTGATGTGAACCAAACAAGCTAAGCAGTAGGTGCAAATTTTTCGGAGATTTCTGGTGGTTTCTGTGGAAACACTTTTGTACAAATGGAAAAATTGAATTTTTTATGCTGTCATATTACTCTTCTTTTTTTGAAAAACCGCTGCTATTCTTGGTATCTTGTTCTATGTTTGGTATTTAATAATAGAGATTCATTCTTTAAAAAAATATTTTTCCAAAACATATATGATCCATAAATAAAAATTTTCCCCTACCATATTCAGTAACATATTTTTTTAATGATATAATTTTACACACAAATTCAAAATTCTCCCCTACCATTTAACCATATATTATCTATAAATCACTATTACAAAATCTATTTTTTTCAAAATAATAGGGTTTAAACAAACCCTAAATTTAAGTGGACATTTTTGTACTAATTGTATATGCCAGTATAGTATATTTGGAAAATGTTTATAAATGACTTAAATTATAAATATATAAACTTGAATGATAAATAAATAGAGTACTTATGAATCTTTCGAAATATGTGAATAAAAAGTAATTGAAATATTTATAACAATCTTGTTACATGTACATCAAATTTAATATCAAGTTTCACGTTGTTGTGATGTGACAACTTTTTATATATTGATTTTAATAACACTTTAAACAATCAATGACACAAATTTTGACACATGACACAACCTCAATCTTAGTGTACACTTTGAATGTACAACTACCATAACTGTATTTATAAACATGAGCCAAACATAGGCTTTGTTACGAGTTTGGGGTATACTAAACATCAACTCATGTTATTGATGTTATCATATTAGCCAGACATGCTTCTGATTAGATTCAAAGTAACAAACAGTCTATTTTTCTTACGGAAGTACAAGAAATGAGAAAACGGTGAATTCAAGTGTAGAGCTTAAAACTTCAAGTAATTCCACATGCAAGTCTCCCCTCGATATCACTTCTCACGCTCAAACTATCTCTTTGCACATGGCCTATCCATCCATGTCAACTGCACTGACCTTTGCCTTTCAGAAGTACCTGAGGACCCCCTAGGCTACGCACATGGCTTCTCAAGATTCCTAATATTTTTCTTAGTCCATTGGTCTTTCATCCCATTCTCAGGATGTCTCAAATCATTTGGGGATCATGCATTCTCTCCTTGATATCACTTCTTATGCTCAAACTCTCTATGCACATGGCATATCCATGTCCATTGCCGTTTGCTTTTCTGAAGTACCATAGGACCCCCAAGCTACGCACATGGATTCTCAAGATTCCTTGTCTTTTTTC
Organism: Fraxinus xanthoxyloides; assembly: GCA_903798325.1. NCBI lineage: Eukaryota > Viridiplantae > Streptophyta > Magnoliopsida > Lamiales > Oleaceae > Fraxinus > Fraxinus xanthoxyloides. The sequence continues at coordinate 19,668 of CAIGRL010033429.1, forward strand.
TTCATCCATTGGTCTTTAGCCCCATTCTCACAGTGTGCTCACATCAATTGTGATTCATGCAATCTCTCCATCACCTTCCAATCTAAGGGGTCTTGAATGGAGGACACTCTCAGCAGATTAAGTTCCTCCTGATTAACAAGCCGTCACGTACCAATTTTAGAAAAGCATCAATACCTGAACAGTTCAAGGATCGAAATCCCTTTCTTGTAGAGAAGTTCAGATACAAAAAGATTGGAGAAACCACCCCCTTCTTACTAGGGCACTTGGAAAACTAGAATGTTCAAGTAACTATACTGAAAGAAAATGCAAATATTATCACTTCCTGCTTACCAAGAAACACGAGTTATGTTGTGATGTGAACCCAGCCAAGAATTGATATTGGGAGCCCATGAATAAGATGGAACAAACCCAAGAAAGTTAGAAATCGCGTCGCGCAAATATCAACCCGACCCGTTGTTCGACCCATACCAAGAACCGAGATTTCGCGTGAGAAATTCGAGCCGTTGATTATCCGAAACAAGAACCGTGAAGTGGGAACGCTACAAAAAAATTGTGAAACCTTTTGATAAGTTCAAGATTATAAGTCTAAGCCACCAAGAATATTGAGGAAAAAACTCACAAATTGTATTTAATCTCTCAAAATAATAAAAGTCTTGATTTTACAATGAAATAAATATCCTATTTATACTAATGCTAGAAACCCTAATAAATCGTAATTAGGTTATAGAATATTGTCAAAGTTGGAAATAAAATAAAATAGAATCCTAGACTAACAAGGAAATCTCGCAAAAATAAGAAAATCCCTCCAACTTGTTCTCGACATGTTTCTATGCGACTATAAGCCCAAAAGTACTATACGCCCATGTAATCTTGTGTAGAATTTCGTGACGATTCCGAAATGTACTTAGGGAAAAATTCGACAACCGAACTGAAAGTTATGCCCATTTTAATCCACGCCACTTACTTTCTTTCCTAATATGTTCGAAACCTTAAATCCAGCTCGTTTTGGCTCCCGAGCCCTTTCACGAAACTTGAACCTTAACATGTCAACTTTACCCATCTGAACTCCATTGGTCGAACCTTTGACTCGTGTGACCCGACCAAGTGATTGCCTATCCTAGATCATATCATCTACTCTTTCTTCAAAAGGATTCAACCTCGAATCCAAACCTGCATCAAACGAAGCAACATTAGCAATGTCGAAAATGTTAAATATTACAAACTTACCCAGTAGTAGTAAACTGTAGCTTTCATTCTCGATCATAGCAACTGAATTGTATGGTCCGTCTCCCATAGGATGTAATTTTGACATCATATGAGTTCGTACCCGCCTCGTACGTATCATCACATGTATCTCACAAAATCCAACACTAACACCAATAGATGAAAACATTAAATTGACCCGGACTAGTGAATTAGAACCACTTGTTAAATTGGAATGAGGGATGAGATTAGTAGACATTAAATTTACTCCTAATACACTCGACAAATTCATCCTAAGATATGTAAGATTATCGTAATTAAAATACATGCATTCATGCACCCAGTCACCCATAATGCACACCAATTGTCTATCATATTCAAATAACTCTATGTGACATGCTAGAATGTTGTGGTGTAATAAGAGCATATCATAGAAAAGTAAGGAATTTTCCATACATACAAGCTAATAGTCTAACCTAAGTATAGGAATTTGATATGTTACCATAGCGTGGTTACATTCATCCGAATTTTTTCACATCATTTACATCAAGTGGATAGTCAATGTATGGTGCACCATGAATTATTCTGCCATGGAATAATTCCATGAAATCCTGCGAAAAAGAATTATCGAAATTGGGGGATGGATTGTTAGTTCTCACTAATGCTCTCTCACACTCGACTTTTCTCGCGTAGAGGCTCATTTTGGAATTTTCTCTCCACTATAATTTTTTTCTCTCTTTTATCTCATGTGGCTCTACTCTTTTTTCTCACTCTCAACCACCTTACTTTCTTCTCTCTTGCTCTCCTTTTTCCACTCTTTATTCTTATTCTCTCGCTCACTCTTCAATTTCAGTTGGTCTTCTTGGACCTGTTGTGATGTCAAAGGCATAAAAGTAATTGTTTTTCCACCCATCACAAGGCTGTACCGATATGTGAACCCTTCATGCTTTACTCTCTTATCATACTGTCATGGTCTTCTCAACAACACATGTCCTGCATGCATTGGAACCATATCACACAACACCTCATCATGGTGCCGTCCAATGCTAAAATTCACCAATGCCCTCTTGGTAACTCATATTTGCCCACAATTATTCAACCACTCCAATTTGTAAGGTTGTGGATGCCTCATAAAAGGTAACTCCAACTCAAGGGTTGTGCTAGCCATATTTGTACAACTACCGCCATCTATTAGCAAACTACACACCTTAGTTTCAATATGACACCTTAGTGTGAAATAAATTCTCCCCTTGTGGTTCCTCATTATCCACCTTCATTTGTGTAGTAAGAGCACACATCACCACTAATGACTTCGCCACCGTGTACTCCAAACAAGTCTCACCTTTAACATTCTCCAACTCAGGCATGTTGGCACTCTCACTCACATCTACTGACTCAATCTCTCCACCTTCTCGAAGAACCATCACCCGTCGATTTGGACACTGTGAAGCTACATGCCCAGAACCCAAACACTTGAAGCATTTAATACCCCTCGACCGACCAACTTGATTTTCGATGTTTGGTTCGCTCTTGTTCACCTCTTCCTTAACCTTAGGTATTTCAACCTTTCCCTGGTCTCCACCTGATCATTCCTATCACCACCACTCTATTTGGGTTCCGTAGTAAACCTAGCTACTGCCTTTCGTCTGAGTTGCTTCTCCACCTTCATAGCCACATGCACCAAGTCCTCCAACTCCACATAGTGTTGCAACTCTATTATGTTAGCAATATCCATATTCAACCCATTCAGAAACCTAGCCATGGTGGCTTTCCAATCCTTCTCTACGTTCGCTCTAATCATCGCCACATCAATCTCATTACAGTAATCATCCACACTCCCAGACCCCTGAGAAAATATTTATAACTTATGATGAAGATCCCGATAATAATGTCTGGTACAAACCGTTTTCTCATACAAGCTTTCAACTCTCCCCACATCTCAATTGGCTTATCCAAATTCCTCATAAGCCTAGTCACCGACTGATCCCAACAAATTATAGCATAATCAGTGAATTCCACTACCACTAACTTCAATTTCTTCTCCTCCGAGTAATTATGGCGATTAAACACCAATTCCACATTCTTTTCCCATTCTAAGTAAGCTTCAGGGTCACTCCGACCTTGAAAAGCTGGAATATTCAGTTTGATGCTCCCCAAATTTCCATCAACCCTCGATCAAACCTACCTCCTCTCGTCCTCATTCGTCCTATATCAGCTTCCATATAATAATCATCACTTCCTACACTCATCGCCTTATCTTTCCCATCAAATTCAACCATACGATTCTGTCCTCGCCTACCTTCTCTACTCCCATGAGGAACCCTTTAGGGCCTCTCTCGTTGCTGACTCCCTATAAAGGTTTCATGTCTAGCCACATCACCATTAATATGTTCAACTGTCAAACCCAATTGATCAAACATACTATGTGTAGCTTGCATACTATCCATAAACTCCGCATAAAATCCCTTAGGTGTTTCTTCTTCCTCCCCTTTACTCATACTTCCCGTTTGAAATTAAGTAAACAACAAGAATTTAAATGAAAAGAAATAATAAAAAGAACGAAATAATTTACCTCACGTGTTTGCATTTTTGTATCACTCAAGATTGACTTTTACCCGATAATGAGCTCACAACTCTACCTTATACCGCTTGTCCTCCTTTCTCAATGACTCGAGAAATAGCCGATCTCAATCAAATAAGGCACAATCCCGCAACGAACACCACCACAAGCACAAGTTCAGATAATCAACCGAATATGTACAGATTAAGGTAATTGACTCAAACTTAAGAAAAGAAACAAAATGACACAAAATTGATATTTTTTTTGTCCTATTTGCCTCTAAACGTTCACGAAGAATTGTAGACTTTTTTTTTTGTTTCTCTTTTTTTTGGATCATAAAACTGATTCTTTTTTTTTACTCAAAAAATAAAATAAATTGTTGGAAAATAAAGGATAGATGACCTGAAATCTAGAGTCAAACTCTGATACCAACTGATGTAAACCCAGCTAAGAATTGATCTTGAGAACCTACGAACAAGATGGAACCAACCCAAGAAAGCTAGAAATCACGTCACGCAAAGATCAACCCGACCCGTACCAAGAATTGAGATTCCACAGGAGAAATCTGACCAGTTGATTACTCGAAACAAGAACCGTGAAGTGGGATCACTACAAAAGGACTGCAAAATCTTTTGATAAGTTCAAGATTATAAGTCTTAACCACCAAGAATATGGAGGAAAAAACTTACAAATTGTATTTAATCTTTCAAAATAATAAAAGTCTTGATTTTACAATGAAATAAATCTCATACTTATACTAATGCTAGAAATCCTAATAAAACATAATTAGGTCATAGAATATTGTCAAAGTTGGAAATAAAATAAAATAGAATCCTAGACTAACAATGAAATGTCGCGAAAATAGGAAAATTCTGCCAACTTGTTCTCGGCATGTATCTGTGCGACTACAAACCCAAAAGTACCATGCGCTTATGAAGTCTTGTGCAGAATTTCGTGACGATTTCGAAATATACTCATGGGCAAAAATTCGACAACCGATTTGAAAGTTATACTCATTTTAATCCACACTACTCGTTTTCTTGCCAAAATCTTGAATCCAACTAGTTTCGGCTCCCAAACTATTCACGAAACTTGAACCTTGACTTGTCAACTTCACCCATCTGAACTCCATTGGTTGAACCCTTGACTCCTGTGACCCAATCAATTGATTACCTGTCCCGGATCATATCATGTTGGGCATGCATTAGCATAATCAAGAAACTCGAAGAGTTAGCAACTCCATACATAATATGTAAGTACAAAATTGCATACATCAACAAAACCAAAAAATAATTAATAAACATCTATTAGTACAGTAAGTAGTCGTACCATAACAAAAAAATGACAGTAGCTATTTAGTGAAATGAACTATCCACATATCAAGTCCTGTATTACCAAACTCAAACCCTGGTGCAACTGCTGGGTGTGGGTGTATATCTTAGTGCAGAGTTGATTAAACCTTTAAATGTGGAATTGTTGAATTCGATATATCTTGGACTGAAGAATGTCCAATCATTATTCTAACTTTTTTACATGATATATCATGAAAAAATGCAAGAGATAATCTTTCTTAAACCTTTTATTCCAGGCACATTGTCTACCATCATTTTGCTTCTTAACGTAATCTAAGAAAAACAAAACAAAAAGAACATTGGAAGTTCCAGTTTAGGTGCTCACATGCAATCTCCTCTGTTCATATTGTTTCAATCGCAACTATTTGCTCGTTCAATAGAGTCAAGACCCTCAGTCTGCTGCGTACAATTCTGTTGAACACTTCTCTAACCTGGCAATCCAATGGATCCAATCGACCTTCATAGCCTCATACACCATTCCTAACTCTTTCTTTCTCTGTCTGGCTTCACCCTCCTTTTCTTCTATCAAGGGAAACTGGAAAGAATTGATCAATACGTTCATGTCTCGTGCACATTTCTCGATCTCGTGAATCTCCTTCAACAACCCACAAGCATTTTTCCGCTTTCGTTTCTTCGACTCTTCCAAAATCCTCTCGCGGAGGAAGAGCATATGAACTGCCCAAAGGAACTGCCTAGCTACAAAGAAGTAAGTCTGACGGCCACATTCTTGACAGGGGATTGCAGCCAAAACTCATGGTGAAAATGGCCACATTTAGTCCATTGGTGGCCATAACCTCATTATCCCTCGGAGCAACCATATTGTTTCCCAGTACTTGTAGTTGCTTAGCAGCCGACCAAGACCGTGAAACGCTCCAGGAAAGTGATCGGGTATGGCCAAAGGACCTATTCTATGTGCACGAGCCATATTCGACTCTTTCTCATCAAGCTTCCCAATAGTCAAATCGATCAAATCCTTCTCCAATGATCCTTTGATTGTCCAATGCACACAAAACAATCTCCAACTGCTTTTGCCATTGTCTAATCTGCTCAATCCCATCACGAATTTCATTACAAACATCTAAACTCTTAACACTCCTCTCAAAAAACTCATTCATATATCGATCCATGGGAGCTTTATTCAAGAATCCCTTATTATTAAAAACAATAACCCAAAATTCTTCTTGAATACAGAGAAATACTTCTAAAAGTTTTTGAGTCCACGGGATTAAAAGAAGCTCACCGGAGTTTGAAGTTGCCAATTCATGAAAGTTTTCAGCCACAAGTTTCTGAAATGCTTCCAATTCAATCTCTTGGGCAGTGGCCTCATGGGAAGACTCCATAGAATGCACTTGATCTCGGCGCTTACTCAAAATTGAAAACCCCAAGCTAGAAAACAATGTAGATGGTGCTTCTTGACAATCTGTAGCTGGCCTTTCTCAACTTACATGAAATAGAAAAATCAAAATTTTTCCAAAAAAAAAATCTTGAAATGGACCATTGAAATTCAAACTCCAAGCAACCCAGAAACAAAAAACACAAAAAGTTCTTAAAGATCTATTTCTTAGATTAGCCCAGACAAAGAACACATTAACAAGATTCAAGAATTGCTAGAAATGCAGAAGGATTCATAATTTTCAAGATTTTTTTGTCAGAAACTTCTCTTACAGAACAAGAGAAAATCAATTATTTTTTTGGATTTAAATCCCATTTCCTTTAAAAAAGAGGATGCTAAGTTCACTAGTCATCTCGTGCTCTCTCTTTCACACTTGAACAGGTTATTATGTACTGTTAATTCTTCATTTTTTGAATACGTTCCTTGCTTGCCTTTTTTTGTCGACTAGAATTCAACATCAACCAAAAGAAGTCCACTTCATTTAATGTTCATAGCAATTTACGTGCCTTGCTTCATTTAATTATTCTAACTTTTTTACATGATATAACATAAGAAAATGCAAGAGATAATCTTTCTTAACCCTTTTATTCCAGGCGCATTGTCTACCATCATTTTGCTTCTTAACGTAATCTAAGAAAAACAAAACAAAAAGAACATTTGGAAGTTCCAGTTTAGGTGCTCACATGCAATCTCCTCTGTTCATATTGTATCAATCACAACTATTTGCTCGTTCAATAGAGTCAAGACCCTCAGTCTGCCGCGCACAATTCTGTTGAACACTTATCTAACCTGGCAATCCAATGGATCCAATCGACCTTCATAGCCNTTGTCATAAACTTCTCTTACATAACAAGAGAAAATCAATTATTTTTTTGGATTTAAATCCCATTTCCTTTAAAACAGAGTATGCTAAGTTCACTATTCATCTCGTGCTCTCTCTTTCACACTTGAACTAACCCTTTCATTTAGGATGCTAAGTTCACTATTCATCTCATGCCCTCTCTGTCACACTTGAACCGGTCATTATGTACTGTTAATTCCTCATTTTTTGAATACGTGGCTTGCTAGCCTTTCTTTGTTGACTAGAATTCAACATCAACCAATAGAGGCCCACTTCATTTAATGTTCATAGCCATTTACATGTCTTGCTTTCCTTTTCTTTGTTGACTATAATTCAACATCGACCAATATAGGCCCACTTCATTTAATGTTCATAGCAATAGGCATGTTCATTTTCTCATTTGTCATCCATTTGGTTTACTGTTCATCTGACATGTATTTGATTATACTTAACAACGACCACTAGAAGTCCACTTCATTTATTGTTCATTCAAATAGGCCAACGTTCCCATATCTATCTTATCTCGATTTTTGTATCCATATCTTCTTTTTATCTTTAGGTGTATCTTTTCTCCATCTTCAATAATAATTAAAGATAAAGAGGTCAACAAAAGAAAAAAAATTGTACCAGCGTCTTCCATCCCTCTGCTATCTGGAGTTTGTTTTTGTGTTCTGGGTTAGTTTTGTGTTATCTTCCTCTTCGATTTAGTGTTAATTAAGAATTTCTTATGCATGTTTGGTTTGTATTTTCAGTCCAACTATTCAAAATAAGGAGATATTGCTTGCTATAGAGGATACCAATTATCGAAGGTATATCATTCTCATAACTGTTGCATGCTAGGTTTATTTGTTTCTTCAGTTTTTTTTTTCATTTTCGCAAGTGTTCATTTGTTATGATTTGAGTTTTGACTCGTTGCCATTTTTGTAGTATGTGAATTTGATAGTTCCGTTTTTCTTCCTCGTATCGTTTAGTATTATGTTCTTCTTAGGTTTTTTTTTTAATTTCAATCTTGATAAATAATTTGTTTGTGCGTTGAATTTGAGTTTTAAATTTCATGTGTTTTTAAGTCGTTTTTATTATTATGTATCTGTCTCCCTTAGTTGTGTATTTATATTTCATTTTGTCTAATATTATTTTTAACGATTCTCTTTTGCATAATGTTATTTAATTATCACACGTCATTATATATTATTAGAAAGTTTGAACACTTCAACATAATTTTCAACAATTTCTTCTAACTAATTAGTTATATTTCTACATTTTATTTTTCGTGTATGAATGGTTTAATACACTTACTAATATATAATATTCTTAAGTTCTCTTAGTTTATACTACTTTCATTGGAGTTGAAATATTGA
>CAIGRL010033473.1:0-11860 GCA_903798325.1 Fraxinus xanthoxyloides
AAAATTAAATTTTAACTAAACTAAATATGAGCAAAACTTATTGAGGCTAGTGAAACCAAACTCACCCCATCGCCACCCCGCCCCACCCCCACGCTGTTGAAAGGAAAAACTATTTACAGCTTGGTAATTGAGGCCGGGTGTAAAATCTCTCTGTCCTCGTTTCTTAACAACTTTAAGTCGCGCTGTCAAAATTGTTAATTTCAAATCAAAGGAGAATTAGTGACGGATTGAAAAATAATAATAAAGGATATTTGCAGTAAAAGCTCCAAATCTTTGAAACATTAACAGACTTTTTCCAAACCTTTGATTTTTTGCAGTCGTCTCCCCTGACCTTTCCAACCATTGTATGTGAGACCCTTTTGAATTGTTTTCATCCATTTTTCCGTCGATTGACCCAAAAATTAAGTTTGACCGTGTTTTTAATCAATTAAAAGAGGACAAAATAGTAAATATCTATTAAAATAATTAAAATTGTTATCTTACCCCTAAATGATAATTGCAACCAAATGCTTGAAATTTAATAAATTTCGTATGAAGCCCCCATCCCCAACTAAACATCCTATCACCATGATCGTCAAACTTATTCGTCTCCGCTGCCCTAAACTCCATTCCTTTTCCCAGCCTTGCCAAAATCCAACTCCAATGCTGCCACCCGATGCGGAATCCGAATCCAAATCGGAATCCCAATCTCAATCCCCATTCTCTTGATATTTCAATAACGTGAAAACTAGTCTACAAAAAGAATCCTCAAATCAGAATCGCACTCAAATCCCCTACAAAACTCTGTCGTTTTCAAATTCCACTCAAACCCCTAAAATCGCTTCATTGGAAGAAACCATAACAAGCTCTCCGATTTTCACCGCCGCTCCGCCCCTCCACCGTCATCATCGTCAGCTGCTTCGCCTTCTTCCCATTTCGGTCTACCTATATCATTACAAGAGCTCTATAAAATTAATTTCCTTTTAAAAAAAAAACTAATTTTAGAGTTCAGTTGAGTTTATTTGGGGATGGGGGCTTCATATGAATTTTTTTTAAATTTCAAGCATTTGGTTACAATTATCATTTAGAGGCCAGATGACAATTCTAATTATTTTAATAGATATTAATCATCTTACCCCCATCTTAATTGATTAAAAATATGGTCAAACTTAATTTTTGGGTTAACTCACGAAAAAATGGATGGAACCCATCCAAAAGGACCCCACATGCAATGGTTTAGAAGGTTTGGGGGGATAGTTGTAAAAAATCAAAAATTTGGGGAAAGTGTGCTAATATTTCAAATAATAATATTTATTGAAAGCACTATGAGATTTTTAGCACATAATAATAATAATAATAATTATAATAATAATAATTGAAAGTACTATGAATAGTCGAAATTTTTTCAAAGTACAACGTGTAATATAAACTGGCCAATGAGATTTTTAGCCCAAAAAAGTTTTTATTTCACCAATAAGAGGCAAATGGATTGAGGTATTGAGCAAACAGTCCGTATAGTCACGATTTATCGAACTCTCTCGCGGAACTATGTATGGATCATTAATTTGCCACAATTTTTACTTTTGTGGTAGAAGAACCATTAGTTTTTATTGCTTCAAACAGGAAACCGCACTAACAGTTGCAATGAAACTGATAAGACATTACATCATTCAAGTCTTGATTTCTTCAATCACAACCTTAGATTAAGACCACATGGGTTATGTCAATTTGACATAAAATAGTTGACATATGGAGTGACGTAATTTTAATTGATAAAATGTGATTGAATGAAAAAGTTAATTATTTTCAAAACAATCAAATGATAAAGTGTCATGTTATATTATGTTAATCATTATGTCAAAAATTATATTATTGTTACAAGTCCTACTTGGATATATATTCAGAGGCAGAGTTGACAACTATTATTTCAAAACTTTTTATTCTATATATTCATTTTCAACAACATATTCACACAATAAAATATTTTGCACGTAAATAAAAAAAATTTCCATTTTTTTAATCATATATTCTCCAACAATTTACTATTCAAAACTTTATTTTTTACCAAATAATGGCAATCAAATAGGGGCTAATACTAGCACAGGGTGCATTAATTTAATACTCGGGTTTCTCTCCCCTAGAGAAGTGTGTTGCCTATGCCATTCTTAAAGAGAGTGCTGAGCACGCATAAGCTAGTTGAAGTATCACAGCCTTTTCAAGTCTTGCAACGAAACTACTTTTAACGTTTGTGTGACAATAGTCTTACACTCTTCGATTACCTTCAGCCTTTGTCATCACAAGTTTAGATATGACTCATTATATATTTTGACCATGGTGTATACTAGAATGAACACCCTAACGTTTCCTTGAGCTACACTCGGTATCAAGACACTCGCCTATTTGCAATGCACATCCCAATCTAGCTTGCTCGAATACATGCACAAGATATGACCTTTTCGAACCTATAGTTACAAGCTCACCATAAATCAAGCTAATATACTTCATGTAATTGATAGCAGTCAATAACCATAAATAAGGCTAATAGTCTTCACGCAGCGTCTCCACAATATGAGCTAAGAAGAGAACGTGTCATGGTCAAGCTACTTCACTTACTTCAATATAGAGATGTTTTTTTATGAAGACCTCTCAATGTCAAGGACCTCTTAGCCCTGAAGGGAGATCTCAACTTCGGCTCCCTATTTTGGATAGAGGTTTGCAAAGCTAATGTAACGACCTTTAACCATTTGGTGGATTTGAAATTATGTGTTCCATAAAATGTATGGTGAAAATTAATTATTAATTTTGACTTAAATTTTCATCAATTTTCTAATATAAACAAAATATAGTGCTAAATTAAAACACCTACCACCCAACCCCTCTCCTTCCCATTCCATTTCCGTGCATATTTATATCATTTTCATTTCGAGTAATGCTATCCAGTCCCGCAAGTGCTTGGTACCAACTTATGTGATAATGGAGTCATTGCCATATTGTTCAATAAAATTATAATTCATTTTTTATGCATTGGATGGTGCAACAATGATCCACCATCACGTAGATTGGTGCTAAGAACAAGTGGAATTAAATAGCATTACTCTTTCATTTTGACAAAATGGCCATCTTGATTGCTTTTCTAAATGGCTATCTTGATGAAAGTACCTATATGACGAAACTAGGTGGATTTATAGCAAGAGGATATGAAAGAAAAGTTTGTAGTTTTCAAAGGTCCATTATGAACTTAAATAAGCGTCCAGGTTTTAGATAATTAGATTTGACCAAACCGTTAAATTTATAGTTCCGATCAAAATTTGGATGAGCACTGAATTTACAAGTGCAAAAAAATTTATTTATAAAAATTCCTTATACTTTACGTTAATGACATACTATTCATTAATGATAATGTAGGGGCATCGTCATCAATAAAGGAATGGTTGGCTCAATAGTTTGATATGAAGGACATGAAAGGGGCTAGCTATACTCTAGGTATTTAGATCCATAGAGATTGAAAGAATAGGCTGATAGCCTTTGCTATAAAGATTCCAAAACAGGGTACTTACCTGTTAGAAATAAATACACCTCTCAAATGAGCATTCACCGAAAACTCTTTATGAGGTAGAGCGGATGAAACAAATTCCTAGCTTCGGCTAAAAAACTTAGAATTGACCCGAGCTTTCGGTTAGGACCTTAGTGAGTCGAGACGGCTCTTTTTTTTTCTTTTTTTTTTTAAATTGCAGCTATTGGCTGCTACATCTATAGCTGCCTTGTCAAAAAAAAAAAAAAATTTCAAACTTTTTTTTAAAGTTTTGTAGGCTACTTTTTTTTATGCTCGGCTCGTCGCTGATCGAAAATGACTCGTGACACTGGCTAGCTCGGCCTAGAGTTGACACCCTAAAATGGGGATCGACTCGAGCCATGCTTGGGCTTTTCCTGGGCCGAGCCACGGGCCGCCCGAGCCAACGATTGACACCCTTATAGGAAGGCTCATGTATGCTATGCTTTGTATTAGAAGTTATGTATTTGAGGTTGTTAATCAATATCAGTCTCATCGTGTACCAGAGCATTAGAATGCTATCAGGCATATACTCAAACTATATACTAAGAATGAGAGATCATATGCTTGTAATATTCAAGTGTTGATCTGAACCCAATGTGATATACTTATTCTAATTTTTAATATGATAAAGATTATCAAAAGTCAACATCAAAATCAATTTTTATGTTGGGAAATGGTCATCTCATTAGGAGAAGCATCAAAGAGTCTTGTATTGTTGATTCCATTACGAAAGCAGAAACCGCAACAACTTGAGAAGAAGCCAAGAAGGCTATATATATGAGAAGGTTCCTTATGTATCTTAAAGTGGTTTCTTTGCATCACAATCTTTGACACTATTTTGGGAGCATAGTGGGTTGTAGTAAATGCTAAAAGGACCAAGATGCATTCAACGTGAAAAATACATTGAGCAGAAGTACTACCTTTTTAGAGAGTTGTTCAATGCGAAGACATGACCATGTGCAAGAGTGCCTTTACAAAAATTCTTATGGATCCATTTACCAAGAGCCTACCTGCAAGGAGTCTTGAAAGTTATTTTGAGAAAATGAAATTTTTAACATGTCTCATATACTTTAAAAGTGGGAGAATTTTGTTGGGATATATGTTCAAATGTATTATTCGATATTATGTTTTGAATAAATAAATATTGATTTGTAGGAAATGAAAAATAAATTATAAAGACAGATCAGTCACAAGCAAATTTAGCATGCTACTGATAAATACATTTTACACACTTATTTAGGCTACAAAATATGGATAATTGTTGGAAAATATATTGGAATATGACTTAATTTTATATAAAAAAAATTTTGTAGGATAACATTGATGGACATGGTGGAATTTAGGAGAAACAAGTGAAAAATGACTAAAATTGAATAAACCAAAGCTGGGACCAAAGTAAAAATAGCCAAAAGTTGGTTCAGAAGAAGAAACGGAGATGTGAAAGAGTAGAAAACCAATTTAGCAAAGATATAAATTATTGGAAGAAGAAGTGAAAAAGAGGTCAAGAAACGACAAAACGGAGTTTGGGGACTAAAACGAAAATAATGAGATTCCACTTGAACTATGCTACAGCATAATTAATAATTATTATCTCCATGTAGTCGCATGGCATGATTCAGGGAATTACATGATTGAAATCCGCTGAACTATGCTATAGCACAATATATTTTCGGAGGAAAAATCCTGATTTTCTTATTTAAATAAAACTTTTATGAAAACAATGTTGGGAACATTTTTTAAGACCTAGAGCCGTCCATAATGAAGGGGAGACGAAATCTAAGAGATTCGGAGCATAGAAGAAGTCAGGAAACATAAAAATCGATTCCAAAACTAGAAAATTCAGTTCAAAATTCATTTGGGTGATGTCGATTTTCAATATTTCTTTTGTTTTCTTCTTCATAACATATTAGGCTAGATTTATTTGTGATAGGAGAACGATGAACATTGTAATATGAGTTTTAGTCTTTGATTTTACATATTTGACATTGAAAACAAGTTTTTGGATTTTGAATGATTTACATGATTATCTTTTCTCTACAATTATTATGCAAGGTAATTATATAAATTTGATAGTTTATTTCATACATTCCAAAGAAGAAAAATAGGCTCAATATAGTGTAAATTATCATAGAGTCCAATAGATGATATAAATATAACTCTATTCCCTATGTGAATTTTTAAGTGTTCATAAAAAGTCATACATTCTTGTATATTCGCATTTGTCATAAAAATATAATCGGGTCATATATGAGAGTATGTTTAATATTACTCGAGAGAGATTGTTGAATAAAATGGGAACATTGGTTTTTCAAAATTAAATAATGCTGTCAAAGTGTAGAACTAAGGTTAAAAAAAGATTATTACCTGGGAATTCGGTATCCTTGTGTGCTTATCATTCATTAAAATACGTTAACTTGCATTTAGCATAATTAGCATTTAGTTTAGTTAATTCACTCATAATTATATAAGTGGATTATTTTAGTTATAATTTTGTCACAAATAAACATCTCACGCTATTATTGTTTCGGTCAAGGTCGAGATAATTAAAATTGAACTAAATATGTCTTTGAGGGATGATACTTCGACTCAAATCCACTTTATTACTTTTTAACGAAACGTACATTTGCGGTAGTTTAAATTCAAAAGATATTTCCATGAACAAATTTATGGCATTGCTGTCGAGAATTGTATTTGAGTTAATTTTATTTATCTTAACACTAATTTGAACTTCTGCATGTATTCTTGCATTTTTTTTTTTTATCATTTTAGCTTTTTATTTTTTCCGTTTTTTCAGGATATAGAAAGACCAAAAATAGCAAGATAACAATGACTGTGGTTGATTTCAACAAAATACTTTTATGTGACTTCATCATAAGATAACAATAATTGACAGGTTAAAAAATTGACGAGGGATATATGCTTATGGGAGATTTTATTATAGAACAATGATTACGAGATATAAAAGAGGAATGCGAACTTGATGAAACTGTTCTGGGTGACTTTCCTGTTGCATTATTTCTCTTACCAAAATTTGACGTGGATGATTTGCTTGCGGGATTAAATAGTTTAGTGCACAAGATTTTCTAAATAGTTCTTTTATGTTGTGAAAAAATTTATATAATAACAATTCAATTGAAAGTATTATAAAAATTAATACTTAGAAAAAAAATTTATTAGAAGGGTGTATACATATTTTTAATCAAATATTGATTTGACAAAACTTTTGTTGTTGATATCGAATTTCCTTTTAAAAGTGAAACATGTAAATATCAATGAGAGAACACGTCATGGGAGCTATATTCTAACATGAGGTGTTGTTTGTCCCTATGCTTTGTTAATTGTCATTTATAAGCATAGATTAACTCGAAATTGTGTGCGTATGAATTTGAATAGATATCCTTCATTATCTTGTAAGGCTCAATTGTATGCAAAAAGGAATATATGTTACCNTGAAAGTATTATAAAAATTAATACTTAGAAAAAAAATTTATTAGAAGGGTGTATACATATTTTTAATCAAATATTGATTTGACAAAACTTTTGTTGTTGATATCGAATTTCCTTTTAAAAGTGAAACATGTAAATATCAATGAGAGAACACGTCATGGGAGCTATATTCTAACATGAGGTGTTGTTTGTCCCTATGCTTTGTTAATTGTCATTTATAAGCATAGATTAACTCGAAATTGTGTGCGTATGAATTTGAATAGATATCCTTCATTATCTTGTAAGGCTCAATTGTATGCAAAAAGGAATATATGTTACCCATCATTTTGTCCAACAATGATTTGGACATGGATTATTGTTTCTAGATGTCATAGGTTTTCTATAACGTGATTTATACCATAAGTGTACGATGTCAAGTTTTGTAATATAATAATAGAGTTAGAGTGTCGAATTCACATGGATTGTAATTTAATTTATACTAAGTACTATAATTATATAGTCTGTATTTTAATTATATGAATGAATTTTATAATCAGAGCTTGTTTGATGCACATTTTGGGAATAAGAATACATTTTTACTATTGATGTGATGGGGAATATGTAGTTGAAAATGAAGAAAAAGTTGTTAATGTGATGAAAAATATTATTTTATTGAAGTAAATAGCAAACTTTTTCGGTTGAAAATTGATATGTGATTATACATTGCCTATATTTCATTCATTTGACTTCTTTTTTCATCCAATTGACTCTTTGCACTCTCGAATCTTCATTGTAAGGTCCGACATAATTTTGGAGTATTCTCACTGTAGTCCCCGAACTTTGGATCTCTTACATTTAGCCATATTCTCCAATTTTTCCGAACTTTTGCTTTTTCCTTCATTTTAATCAACTTATATCACAATATCAAAACGCACATTAAAACACTCTAAAACTCAATAGAAATTAGTTAAATACCAAATTTAGATGATGTCTAAATTATGAATGAAATACACTCATCAAATACCCCTAAATTTAATACTTTGCTAGTCCTCGAGCAAACACACACACACACACACACTCTTAAACAAAAAAAATTAAGTAAACAAAACACATAAACAAATTCATTTAGATAGTTTGCCTTCGTAGCTCATATTGAATACATAATATCGATTATGAAGCACATCAGAGCTATAATGCAAAAGCTAAATTCTCACATATTCAATGCAAAATGGATGTGTGTATGAAGAGTTAAGTGCAACGTTGTACAATAATAAGTTGATCCAATTCCCGACCTTAAAAGTTAAATATTTCCTTACTCCGCTCATGCTATTCACACACCCTCAAACTTAATTTATTTTCACTCTTTTCCCGAGGGCGTAATCTAAGATTAGTTTACAAATCACTACTTCTTACCCTCTCTTGTTCAGGTAGATGTTACTGATTGCAGTTCACATATCAACAAATGAGAATTCTCCTTATTTTCTTACTGCATCAACCTCCGAGAATCAATTAATTTACTAATTCATTATCAAAGGTCTAATCCTCTAAAACAAGTGTTTATGGTTTAAACAAAATGTATATATGGTTGATTTGTTTATTTACAATGCCATGTTAAATCTCAAATGAAAAATTTGACCTCTAGGCATTATTGAAGCTTCGAACCGTAAGTTAAAAGTTGCAAGTTCTATCATCCTATATGATCTTATTTCGACAAGTGGTAAATGGTATAGAACTGTTTTGTCTGTTCCTCATGGTTTATCAACAAAGCAAACATCACTTTTTGTTGTTTACTTATCAAATATGACATTGTATGCATATTACTGATCTTAATTTATATATTGTGATGTTTCAGCATCTCCATTCGGGTGTATCAATTGATATTCATCTAAAATGTCCTTCGTGTTCAAAGAGTAGACATCTCTTGAGATATTTTGGGTCATGGCAAGTCACATGAGTTCATGTTTCTCCACATAGATTCAAGGAATGAACGAATGAATGTCTCAAAGTATATATTGAAGCTGTAATTGCAAAGAGTCAGGATTCTGTTTTTGGTAGTCTACTGACATGGTGTCATAGTAAAAGATTGTTTGGATTTTGATTCGAAAGTACCACCATATGTTAATATAGCGTTTTTTATTTTATTTTAAATTTTTAATCATTGTAAAAAAAATTTAATAATTCAAATAATACATACCAAACACCTAAAACTATAAAATATTCTATTTACTTAATAATTTCTACATAAATAAAGTTTCAAAGTCATAATTACATAACGTATAACTTGTAACTTAAATTTTATCTAATCTAACTCTTTATCGGACTCCAATTCAATATATTTTTCTTCATCTAATTCGTCCTCTGTATCGTCCGATACAAAATCATCATTCTCGGGATCCCTTATTTAATTTTGATCATTTCTTGACTTTTGTCTGAAGTAGTAAAATTTGCAGTACAATATATTTATTATCCAAACTCCAAAACATTTGATTGATTGAGGGAAAACCACAAAGAAAAAGAAGAATTGTAAGCAAAATTTACTGAGAATGCACAAAATACCGAGAATCACTTGCTCCAAAATTACAAATACAATGTAAATCATAATGACATCATAATGTTATACATACTTATACCCAAATCAGTGCGGTGTGAAGAGAAATTGAAAGGCTTTGTGTTGTTCTTCCGTATTTTTTTTCCCGTTCTTCCGTTAGTTCTCTGGAGTTTTTGAAGTTTGAATAGATAGTGGGCTACTGAGTCTGGGCTGTGGATTTTATTTAAAAAAAGGAGAAAAAATTGGCCCCCCTTAAAATTTGGGTCTGAAGTGGAGGCGCGTCTAAGCGTCCCTAATAACTAGGTGCACCTAGGAACGCCTAGACGAGCATTAAGCGGTCAACATTGTTGTGACCGCTTAATTTCCGCTTAGGTTCAATGCGAAGCATTGTCATCATGCTTTCTGCCTTGGCGACGCCTAGACACACTTTTTAAAACACTGCTAATAATTGAACAAAATTCAATTGTTCATAAGAACAACATTATTATAAACAAATAATAGATAATAAAAGAAAATGAAAATAGAAAGGAAACGTTCATTTTTATTTTTCAATAATTTTTATTTTATTACGTTATTTTCCTTCGTTTAAAAGATATAGAATTTATATAGAGAATTAGGATGTCCATATTCATTTCAACAACTTTGGTACTTGCAATATCACGTAATATGTCCATATTAATTTTAGATATTAATTCTATAATTTAATCTTATAATTCAATCCATTTCTTATTTTGAAGCCACTAAATTGACCTGATTGTTCACTATAGATTTAAGCTCCAATTAATTAATTAATTCTTGTACCGATCAACTCATGATCGTTCAAAATTAGTTAATTAATTCCAAAGATTCTATTCACTAATGATCGAGACCGCACTCTTTAAGTTATTTGAAATTATCGAAATTTTTAATAATTAATTCTTCTTGATGTGACGTTAATAATTTCCCTGCCTATCATAAAAATCATTATCAGTGAGTTATTGTTCAAAATAATCGCTTTTAATTATTTATATGATATTCTAATTTCCATTTTCGCTTATACAATTCTTTATGATCGTATCACAACAATGAGTTTAACAATCTTATTGTTCAACTACTAAGCATAGATCAAATTGCTCCTTAAAGAAAATACTTGATGATGTTCCTTTAAAAATAGGTGACAGATTGTAAAATTTAGTTCATTCTAATTCCCGAAGTAATGCGGTATTGATTGTAAAATTAATCTCGCTCTTTTTTACCTTAAAGAACTCGAATTAATATTTAACGTTCAGAATTCATTCACCGTCAACTATATTAAGTTCTGCATGGTTGTCACAATATTAATCATGTCCATATTTATTATAATGTCTTTATTATTAATTAAAGTATAGATAAAATTTAGTAAAGATACTACGATCTTATCAAAATAAAGTGTTCGACTTTATTTTCTAGATGCGGACAATTATTTTTTATCACTTTAAAAATTGATTATATCTGAACTAAACAACTTATTATAATAATATTCATGATCAATGTACAATTAATTATTTTCTCAAATATTAAATACATTTATAAAAAATAATTAAAAAACAAAGTATAAATATAATTTTGACATGAAAAAGATAAAATAAATAAATATATAATCGTTCACGATTCAAGTCCAATTAACCATCCTATTATTTAAATTTTTCAACGCAATTTATTGTATTAAAATGGAGTTTTCTGAAAGAAAGTAAACATGCAAACTTTAGCATGTAACTTATTATATCACGGTTTGATTCAAATAAAAATTAAATATTCGGTAGATTTCAAATTATTAAAAGATTAGGCTCAGTAAGACAACGTAAATACTAACCCTATGGATTTTAAAAAGAATATACTAATTGAATCAGAAATACAAGTGTAATTGTGATAAAGCACGTGGCTTAATCATGTAAATGACCAAGTATATCTACTCTCTCTTCTGATTGAGGATTACTATTCACCTGTAATTTTTCCTCACATATCACTATTTCACATGTGGACAAAAGAAGACAATCCGTATTTATTGACTTGACTAAAGACTAATGAAAATGATAATCGAGCACCACTCATCTGTGCACCTCCCTTTTCACAATTTTCCCTAATCATCACTACACTAATTAAAAGGGATGATATGTCTTTCACTGTTTATTCATGAGACATCATTTTCACACCTCTATTGTTCATTATCTGCTTTGCTACTATTTGAGATATTCCCTCCACTTAAAAGAAGGGATGCTAAGTTTACTATTCACCGCGTGACCTTCCTTTCACACTTGAACTGGTTATGTCGCACGTGCTATGACGGCTTCTTTTTAGTTGAATAAGTGTGGGTCTGCTTTTTTTTGTTGGACAGA
>CAIGRL010033502.1:0-11030 GCA_903798325.1 Fraxinus xanthoxyloides
ATTGTTTGCATACAAAAAACTCCCTATCATTATACGAAGTATAAAATATTGAATTACATACTCTTCGTTGGATTGACCCTTACTTCCACTACTATATTAGTTTTAGAGGTTGAGGTATTACTTTTGGGTGCTTGTGACAGCACACACGATGATAAGTGTTAGCTATTCTTCTAGTTCATTAAATGAGGAAAAAGGTTCTAATGGTCACAAAATGCAAAAAAAACTTTTCAAGCATTGAAGGAACACTAGGAGAAAGCTCCATTATTATCCAAACTAGTATAAGGAGAAACCCTTATGATATATTTAAAATGTCAGATTAATCTTAATGTGCGTTGACATCATATGTGATTCAATTACAATCAAATATAAATATTAAGCCCTAGAGTCTTACAACTCAGTGATTCTCACAAAAAATATTAACCCTTATGTTCTTTATCGGTGGAGAGACAGGACCAAAATCTTCTTAATCTTAACACATCCCATAAATGTGTTCAGTTAACAAAAGATTATATACTTTCAAGTTAGAGTAATTTAACATTTAATTATATTTATTAAACCATAATATTAATTTATTTTATTATCAATAATACTAATAAATTAATAACATAATAATTTTATTTGGCTATCCCACTTTGTCCATTTGACATTATCTTTCTTTATGATTCAATAAATAACTTTTAATGCGCATAATATAATTCCAAATCTTTCTACACGTTGTTCAAAACATAAATATCATAACTTCAAATTAATATGATTCATTACGGTCATATGTCTTTATATCGACACAATCCCTTCCATGTATTACAATATCGGTTCTTCACTTAACATGACTAAATTGAAATCGATGATGGTCTAACAATAATGTCTTAGCCAGAGAAAACTTTCAATTATATCCATATAATTCATTCATGTGTATACAAACAAGCAAAAAAATTAAAAAAAATAAAAAATAAAAAAAATGAATATAAATATCAGAAACAAGACATAAAAAAGATCACTTTGTGATATACATAATCATCGTAAGAAATATAACATAATATCAATATTGAAAACAACTAATACCCATTCTTTCGGCATGTTCGTTAAATGTTTTTTGGTGATAATCCTTTAGTCAATGGATCTACAACCATTAGATATGTGCTAATATGATCACTTGACACTTTTTGTCTCTGAACATCCTTTTTAATGGCAAAGTATTCCAATTTCATGTGTTTACCACCTTTTGAAATCGTCGTTCTTAGAGAAGAAAATTGTCCGGACTTGTCCTAGTAAGTTTTCAACGGCTTAGCAATATTTTCGACAATTTCAAGTCCTAAAATAAAGTTCTGCAACCATAATCCTTGAAGCGTAGCCTCAAAGCATGCTACAAACTCAACTTTCATAATGGGTACAACAATGATGATCTGTTTCGTACTTTTCCTCCAACTAATGGGAACAAGTAACCCATTGTGCATTTCCTTATATCAACACATCCCACAAAATCCGAATCTGAATATCCAATCACTTCAACATGAGATGATCTCCTATAAGTGAACATGTAGTTTTTCATTCCGTACAGATACCTCAATACTTTCTTTGAAATTTTCCTATGGTCCATTCTTAGATTACTTTGGTACCGACCCAACATTCCAACAGCAATACTGATGTCCTGCCTATTACAAGTCAGTGCATATATCAAATGCCCACCAATGAATGTCTAAGGAATTACTTCCATTTGTTTCCGTTCCAATTCATTCTTTGGACATTGCATGAGATTGAATTTGCCTCTTTTTTGAATTGAAAAAACACTTGCAAAGAAATCATTCATCTTGAATCTCTCTAAATCTTTATTAATATATGCTTTCTAAAACAACTCCAAAATTTATTGTAATCTATATCAGAATATTTCTATTCCTATTACATAAGTTGCCTCTCCCATGTCTTTCATTTAAAAGTTCTTGGAGAGAATTTTTTTTGATCTTATGCAACATGTCAAGATCATTTGTAGTAAGCAAAATGTCATCAGCATATAAGACCAAAATATAAATTTGCTCCCAGTGGTCTTCATGCATATACACTGGTCTACAGTGTTTTTTTTTTCTTATTTGAAACCAAAAAAGTAATGGTATCATTAAACTTAAGGTACCATTGATGGGAAGCCTGTTTGAGTCCGTATATTGATTTCTTAAGTCTACATACCCCGTGTTCCTGTCCCTCAACTAAAAATCCTTGAGATTGATCTATGTAAACTTCCTCCTCTAAATTCTCATTCAAAAAGGCAGTTTTCACATTCATTTGATATAATTCCAAATCATAATGAGTTACCAAAGTCATAATAATTCTAAAAGAGTCATTTTTAGACACTAGAAAAAATGTCTTTTGGTAATCAATGCCATCTTTCTGAGTAAATCGTTTAGCAATAAATCTGGCCTTGTGCCTTTTGATATGCCATTTGAGTCGCTTTTGGTTTAAAGACCCATTTACACCCGAATATTTTGGAGCAAAAAAAAATAAAAATAAACAAGAATCCAAACTTCATTAAGTTTCATAGACTTTAACTTTTCTTTCAGGTATCTACCCAGTTCACAAAATTAATACTTTTCGCGGCTTGCGAAAACAAAACTGGATCTTTACCGATTCCTAAATCAAAATCTGATTCTTGTAGATATACCATGTAATCATCGGTAATAGCGAACTTTATTTGTCTTCGAGACTTTATTAATGATATTTGTTGTGGTTCATCTATTGTAGGACAATTTCATCAATGTGAGGCGTTGGATTATTCACTTGTTGCTCTTGTGGGTTGTTGAAATACGAAATACTGGACAAATAAATGAAATAAAACTTTAGTAGAAGTTGAAGGTACAAGTGCTTGTACTCTAACTTCTTGAATTGCCGCTTGCCGCATTACGTGGTCCTTCACTCCCACTAATTTCGTCAATTTCAATGAACCTAACATTTTAATATTCAGTAATTCTCGTACTATGACTACAACAATAAAACACATAGCCTTTAGCTTTTTTGGATAACCAATGACAAAACACTTTTTGTTCTCGAGTCCAATTTCTTTTCATGAGAATTATAAATTCTCACTTCCGTTGGGCAACCTCAAACATGGAGGTGCCTTAAGGTAGATTTCCTTCTAGTTCAAAGCTCAAAAGGAGTCTTTAGGACTTCTTTACTAGGAATTTTGTTCAACAAATAAATGGTGGTTCTTAAGGCATATGTCCACAAATGGTAATGATGAATTGCTCATCACACTCCTAACCATTTCTATTAAAATACGATTATACCTTTCAGCTGCACCATTTTGTTGTAGTGTACTTGGCATTGTGTATTGAGCACAAATGTCACATTGTTCGAGAAATCTGGCAAATGGACTTAGACATTGTCTATACTCATCATAGTTGCCATAATACTCACCACCTCTATCAAACCTTATTATTTTCATCTTTGTGTCTAATTGTCTTNAGGAATTTTGTTCAACAAATAAATAGCGGTTCTTAAGGCATATGTCCACAAAGGGTAATGATGAATTGCTCATCATACTCCTAACCATTTCTATTAAAATACGATTATACCTTTCAAATGCACCATTTTGTTGTAGTGTACTTGGCATTGTGTATTGAGCACAAATGTCACATTGTTCGAGAAATCTGGCAAATGGACTTAGACATTGTCTATACTCATCATAGTTGCCATAATACTCACCACCTCTATCAAACCTTATTATTTTCATCTTTGTGTCTAATTGTCTTTCAACTTCATTAACAAACACTTCGAAAATGTTTTTTGATTGAGATTTTGCATGCAATAAATCGACATAACCATAATGCACAAAGTCATCAATAAAGGTAATAAAGCGTTTTTCTTCATTAAAATAAGAAACATCTAAAGGTCTACATATATCAATATGTATAACTTTAAGAAGTTGTGTGCTTCTTGTTGCTCATTTCTTTGTATGTTTGGTTTATTTTCGTTTTATACATTCCGAACATACATTAAGATCGGTAAAATCCAAATTATAAATGATCTCATTCTTTACCAATCTTTGTAATCGTTCTTTGAATATGTGACCCAAACGCTTATGCCACAAGTAAGCTTATCATTAATTTATTGAACTTCGTTTCATACCAACCTTATGATGTAAGGTTAGAAGAGTTTCACAAAGCAATTATCAAGTTTCAACTTATATAATCCATCAGCAAAAATACCCGAACCAATAAAAAGATTTTTCTTAAATAATCTGAAACATCCATTCCAAAATCAAAAAGTATCCCAATGTACCAAGTCGAGATAAAGAAACTAAATTATGAGAAACAGAAGGAACATACAGTGTTTAACATAAATCTGAATGATGTCCAGCATCTAAAACTAAACGACAAGTTCCAATTACTACAACTTGAGCTTTGACTCTGTTTCATATGAACACGAATTTCTCATTTTGCTTTATGGTTTGGGTCGTAACAAATCCCTTTATTGTATTAGAGATATAAGTGATACATCCAGAATCAATCCACCAAGTATTATAACGAACTTTAGCTAAATTAGATTTGAAACATACAAAAACATTGTGCTTACCCTTCTTTTCGAATAATGCATTGTATTTATGGCAGTCTTTCTGGAAGTGTCCAGATTCCTTGCAGAAGTAACACTTCTCATTCATTATGTCCCTTTTGTGGATTGAGAAGAAGACTAATTGATCTTTAGTGGTCCATTCTTTCGATTTCTTTTTCCCTTGATTCTTTTAACTTTTCTTTCCAGCTCATTTATCATTTATGAGATGAGCTCCTTGGTTCTTAATCCTTATCATTCCCTGAACCAACATTAAGTGAAGTTCATTCACTTTCCACTTATCTTTCAAAGTGTTATAGCTCATTTGAAATGGACCATATTCAGAAGACAATGCATTTATAATAGTTGAAGTTTAAAAGAAATAGAATTGTAATCAACCGTGTTTTTACATTACCATAGCTTTGCAAATATATAATACAAATGAATGTTGAAAGAATGATCTAGAATATGATATAGTTGGTTGTTTCCTAAATTGGTGGATCATGTTTGGAATAATTTGCAACAGAATAAGTGCTGGCAAAACTACTTCAGGACAGCAAGGAGAGAGATTGCTGATGAATTCGCCGGATATGCATTCACTCACTGGATCTTCACTTACCGTATTGAGCACTTACCAGATTGGTCACTTACTGTATTTGAGCACTTACAACTTACTGTATTTGAGCACTTACTAGATTGGGTTCTTACCAGATTGAGCTGCTATCTTCTGTTGATTCCTTAACACCCCCCTCAGGCTGGAAGGTACCGGAGTAACTCCAAGCTTGTCTTTCAAGAAGAGAAATCTTGAGTGGTTCAGTCATTTGGTCAGCAAATGTGCAATTTGGTCTGAGGAAGGCACATATTTCACTTCCAATTCTTTTGCTATCACTTTATCTCTAATGAAATGTATGTTCAATTCTATATGCTTTGTTTTAGCATGATACACGGGGTTGGCAGCCAAAGCACTTGGACATATGTTATCACACCAAATGGTTGGAGTTGCAGCCAATGGAAGCTCCAATTCTTGAAAGAGCGATTGAATCCAAGTGATTTCTGAGGCAGTTGATGCAAGGGCCCTATATTCTGATTCAGTACTTGAACATGCCACAGCATGCTGCTTCTTTGAAGACCAAGCTATTAAGTTTTCTCCTAGGTAAGCATAATAGCTGATTGCTGATCTTCTATCATCCGGGCATGAAGCCCAATCTACATCTGAGTAACTATTCAAGGTTAGTCTATCACTTCTTTGAATCCATAATCCATGGTTTATTGTTCCTCTGAGATATCTCAATACTAGCTTCAGTGCCTATCGGTGTGAGGATGTAAGTGTTTGCAAAAATTGGCTTAATTTATTAACAGCAAAAGTAATATATGTTCTGGTGTGTTGAAGGTACTGTGGACCTCCTATTGCACTTCTGTAAGCTGAGGGATCCTTCAGCACTTTTCCATTAGTTTTAGATAATGATTTACCAGCAAGAACATGTGTAGGACATGGTTTTAAGTTCTGCAACTTATTCTTTTCAAGCAGATTTGAATGTATTTTGTTTGTGTGAGATGAAGTCCTGAGTCATGCCATAATACCTCAACTCCAAGAAAGTGATGTAGTCTCCCTATGTCCTTCAGTGCGAATTTTTTTAAGTTGTATATGAACTCATATAATAAATCCTTGTCATTGCCTGTGATTACAATATCATCTATATAGATAAGTGCAAAAATTATCTGCCTTTCATTCTTAAAGTAAAAGAGTGAAGTATCAGCCACAGATTGATTGAAGTTCTAGCTTAAAAATGTTGTCTTCAGTTTGTCATACAAGGCTCTAGGATCCTGTTTCAATCCATAGAGTGCCTTGTTCAGTTTGCAAACATAGTCAGGCTTTGATTCATCCACAAATCCCTCAGGCTGATTCATAAAGACCGTCTCTTCCAATTCTCCATTCAAGAAAGCATTATTGATGTCCACCTGTCTGATTATCCAGTCCTGTGCAACTGCTAGAGTGAGTATTATTCTAATGGTTGAAGGCTTGATGACAAGGCTAAATGTTTCATAGAAGTCAGTGCCAGGTGTATGATGAAAGCTTTTGGCTACCAATTTGGCTTTGAACCATCTGTGTTATGTTTGAGGCTGAAGATCCATTTATTTCCTACAATGTTGTATGTTGGTGAAGGAGGCACCAGTATCCAGGTTTTGGTCCTTGTCAAGGCATTTAATTTTTCCTCCATAGCTTTCTTCCAGTCAGCATTCATCATAGCCTCAGTTACATTTTTAGGTTCTAAGATGTTTCCAGTTGAATTTCCCAGATAAACCTTTGGTTTGAACACTCCAACTTTACCTCTAGTGTTCAAGGGATGCTCAATTGGATTTCCTACTCTCTGTTGAAGTCTTTCTTCAATTTCATTATCATCTGATTGTTGATGAATTTCATCATTTTGTAATACATGAGGTTTAGGCACTGCAGGTTCTGTTTCAACATTTCCTTCAGATTCACTAAGATCATCACCATGAATCACATTATCATACTGATTGTCATTTAAGTCTGAAGATAAGTTATGTTCAGCATGAGTAGAATCAGTAAGACTTGAGATAGAGAGTGTTTCGTTAAGTTCAGAGGGAAGATGAAAGTATAACATTATGGTTTCAGTCATTGTTAGTTCTGATTGGTTTTTGGCAGAGGTTGAGGACTCAAGTGGAAACTCTGATTCATTGAATACTACATGTCTTGAGATGTATAACTTTGTAGTTGAGCTTAGGCACTTGTAGCCTTTATGTGACTCACTATAACCAATGAATGTACACTTTGTTGAGTGAAAGTTAAATTTATGTTTTTGGTAAGGCCGCAAACAGGGATAACAAGCACTAAGAAATGGTAGTTGGGTTCCTTTTTGTACAAAGTTTGATAAGGAGACTGCATTTTAAGAATGGGTGTTGGCAACCTGTTTATGAGGTAGGTGGCAGTTTGAAAAGCTTCTCACCAATACTTCAAAGGTAGTTTTGCTTAAGCTAGAAGTGTTAGGCCAGTTTAAATCACATGTCTGTATTTTCTTTCTCTCCTACCATTTTAAGCTGAAGTATAAGGACATGGATGTCGTAATCCGATTCCTTCCTATGCTAGAAATTTTAAGAAGGCTCTATACTTACCTCCCCAATCAGCTTGTAAGGTTTTTATCTTACTGGACAGTTTCAACAAGTTTTTTGAACTGAATAAAAACATTTAAGGCCTCAATTTTTTGCTTCAGAGGATAGATCCAAGTGAATCTGCCGAAGTCATTTAAGAAGGATATGTAGTACTTAAATCCTGAGGTAGATAGGATAGGAGCTTGTCGCCATACATCTGTAAAAACCAATTCTAATGGGCTTTGGCATGTGATGTAGATAAAAGAAAGTGCAGTAAGTGGGATTTACCAAGTTGACAAGCATTGCAAAATGTTTTGATATCATTTCCTTTAACTTTCATATTACAAAATTTGAGAACTTAAGTTATCACTTGGCTAGAAGGATGACCAAGTCTCTTACGCCATACATAAATAGTGGAAATTAAAGACTTATTGAGTAATAGATGACAGACTGCAGAATGATTTATTTGTGATGGCGGACTCCTAAGGCAGACACCTGATAGTTTGGTGAGAAAAGTCCAGCTGGGTCAACCCATCTTTAAGCTTCCCTTGCATTATCACTTCCTTCATTGACTTGTCCTTCCTTCATTATCACTTTCTCCATGTAAACATCATTGTTTAAAGTTAATTGAGAAATACTGATAAAAAATTTCTTGATCTCAGGGACATGGAGAATTTTATTAAGTACCGAAGTTTTATCATTCAAAGCTGGTATGTGTGTGGTGCCAAAGTGAGAGATGTGTAACTTACTTCCATTTCCTACCATGATTTTATCCTTACCAGTAAATTCATTGACTGAGGTGATGTTTCCTTTGTCTGAGGTGATGTGATTATTGGCCCCAGTTTCTGCATACCATGCTGGATCAATTCCTATGCTGGGTGATGCAATGCGAGCTGCAAGTGAAGGGTTATAGTTGCTTCTTTGGTTTGGTGAGGTTCTAGAGTATCTGTCATCATATATGAAATTTTATATGTTGGCTTTGTGACCAATTTTCCCACATACTTGAAGATTGGTCTGTCACTACTGCCATGGATATTACCTCATCTGTATCTGTGCCTTCTTCCACGTCTGTAGTTGTTAAAATTGGTGAATCTGCCACCAAAACCTGGCTTGTAGGTTATGAAACCATGGTGATTGGAACCAGATCTTTGAGAGAAATTGGTTGAAGTCTGATTAATGCTAATTGCAGCTATGTCATTTCTCAGGGAATTGAGATGTTCCAATCTGCTTTCATAGGTCATGAATGTTGACTGAAGTTCATCCTACGTTTTATGGTCTCTACTGTTGATTTGGACAATAATGGGAGTATAATCCTCATCGAAGACCAGCTAGAACCTGAGTTACCAAGTTTGTGTGAGACACAATTTTCCCAGCATTCTCAAGGTTGTCAGCAAGTTGTTTCACCTTGTTCAATTATTGATCAATGTTCATTGTTCCCTTCCTTGATTTCTGCAGTTCACCAATAAGAAAGGTAATTCTGTACCTATTTTTCACTCCATAAATTTCCTCAATTGCTGTCCATAGCTCCTTTGAGTTTGTTGCACCCATAAATCTCATTGCAACGTCTGGAGTCATAGATGAATAGAGCCATCCCATAAGTAGCTGATCTGTTGACATCCATTGACTATGTTCAGGATTTTTGATCATCTCAATGCTGGTTCCTGTTTCATCAATAACCTGGCTGCCTATAAATTCTTGGGGACACACCTTTGTCCCGAGAATATAATCTTCAAGATTGTGTCCACGAATGATTGGTAGTATCATATTCTTCCATAGTAGGAAGTTGTTTTTGTCCAATTTGACTGAAACAACTTGGGTAAGATTGACACCAAAGGGCGAGAGGTTGTTGCTGCCTAGTAGAGGAGTAGCAGTGTTGCTGGAGATTGATGTAGGTGTAAAAATAGGATCAGCATTTTGTGGAGTATGGCTGGCGTTGGCCATGAAGCTCTGATACCAAGTTGAAGTTTAAAAGAAAATAAAATTGCAATCAACCATGTTTTTACATTGCCATAGCTTTGCAAATATATAATACAAATGAATGTTGAAAGAATGATCTAGAATATGATACAGTTGGTTGGTTCCTAAATTGGTGGATCATGTCTGGAATAATTTGCAACATAATAAGTACTGGCAAAACGGCTTCAAGATAGCAAGTAGAGAGACTGCTGATGAACTCACCGGATCTTCACTTACAGTATTGAGCACTTACCGGATTGGGTTCTTATCAGATTGAGCTGCTATCTTCTGTTGATTCCTTAACAATAATAAACTGCACTAAGAAGCTATCATCCACACTCATCCCCATATTCTTCAGTTTTGCTGCTAAGCTTGTCATCTCGATGACGTGCTCAAGCATGGTACGAGTACCATCAAGTTTCATGGAGGTCAGTATTCCCATTAATGTACCAGCAAATGACTTATCAGGAGATTGAGATCAGCCTTCTACTAACTTCATAAAGTTTTTAACGATTTCAGTTCTTGGGAGAGTAGACTTAATGTTGTTCGCCACAGTCATACACATTAACATTAAGCTCAGTCTATTTGATCTTTCCCAAGCCTTATAAAAAAATCTTTCCTCAGTGTTCTTTTCATCAAAAAGAGCAGCAGGTTTCTCAGCTTGAACAACGAGATCAAGGTCCAGAATACCTGAGTGAAATTAAACTTGATCAGACCATTCAAGGTAATTAAGCCCATTGAACACATGAAGAGAAACATTAACAAATGCTGCAAAATACATAGAATGCTCACATATTAATGCTTTGAGTCATAGCAAAATAGTATTCCTCTAAACATTAATTATACACATTAAAGTTCTCCTTTGGGTGATCCAACAATATACAATAAAAAACATTAATTGATGCTTAATTTTAATTTAACATAATGGCAATTAGGTACACTACAATTAGACGTGCTGTCTTTGGATATTCTAAACATATCTAACTAAGCATACTAATTAACCGTGATTATGTTTATGATTATAAAATAACTAATCTACCTTTGGGCGCAATAAATCTCAACATACCCATGACAAGANTAGAATGCTCACATATTAATGCTTTGAGTCATAGCAAAATAGTATTCCTCTAAACATTAATTATACACATTAAAGTTCTCCTTTGGGTGATCCAACAATATACAATAAAAAACATTAATTGATGCTTAATTTTAATTTAACATAATGGCAATTAGGTACACTACAATTAGACGTGCTGTCTTTGGATATTCTAAACATATCTAACTAAGCATACTAATTAACCGTGATTATGTTTATGATTATAAAATAACTAATCTACCTTTGGGCGCAATAAATCTCAACATACCCATGACAAGAAAATTTTATTTATTATAATATATCATTATTTCATATCATTAGTAGCCTCACAAAA
>CAIGRL010033504.1:0-14253 GCA_903798325.1 Fraxinus xanthoxyloides
TAATGAAGCCAAAATTTTCAAAACTTGTTTTGGGTGTTTTCAAAACAATTTTTCAAAATGACAAAAAGAACGTATTTTCAACAATCTCAAAATGGACACTCAAAACACAAAATACAAAATGAACTCAAAACTCAAAACACAAAACTGAAACACAAAGAGAACAGCACCTTAATCTTTCCCGGCAAAAGAATGTGTAAGCTAATTGAATTATGAACGAAAATTCACATGAATTAGCAATATGTCCACCCTATCTTGACGATTGATCTTTGTCTCGGTAGAGTCTTATTGCATTATTATAAGGGAAATTCTCTCTTAGTCTCTCCTAACATTACTATTTATCCCCATTCATTTTCTCTGTTGCATTTAGGTTTCCAAATTTTCTTTGTTTGTGCATGTAACAACCAATAGACATGAATTGTTTAACTTTCCATCATATAGTCACTTGAAAAGAACATGATACATTATTTTTGGGATTTTATTTCTACCCATAAGATAAGCTCCCGTCGTTCTTTTAATTGACTATTTGACGGAAAGTTGAATGAACGCATTCCATCCACTTGTCCTTATACGCACCACAAACAAAAAATTAGGGACCCAAATGCGATGAAAAAATGAACAAGGATCCAAGTGAAACAAGTTGTAATGGTTAGGAACCGTGGACGAGAATTTTCTTTAGGTACGTTTGATTACCAATATTTTCTATGGAAATGTGATTTTTCTACCCAAATTTCTATTTTTGTGCTGCTTGATTGATATTTTTTTTGTTATGGAAAATATTTTCTCATTTTTAGTCACGTAATCATATTTTTCTTCAAAATCAAGGAAAATATCTTTAGAGAAGAATTGAATTAGTTAGAATTAAAAAATTTCTAATATAAAGCCAAAAATTATGTGGTTTAAAAAGAATAGAGGCAGGCCCCTCCCACAACATTTTCTTATAAATTAATTGAACACAAGGAAAACTAAAAATTACAAAGAATATTCTTAACTTTTTGTCATCACCCACAGTTTCTACCGTTTAACTCGCCAATGGCGATAGCCTCTATGGGCTTCGCCAGTCCTCTCTCCTTCTCTCTATGCCTCAAGCAATCCCGTTGCGCTTTCCCTTCAAAAGCCTCACGTCATTTGACTCTGCGCTCCCACACCAACTCCGTCGCCACTATGGCTAATTCCTCTAACGATCACCACCCATCGCTAGAAGTTTTCGGCGGAGCTATGGAGAAATTGCTCCCGGCATTCAAAACCATCAATCTACCCTACAATCCTTATCCGGTTTTTGGTTGGAACCGGCACGTGGAGACCATTTTCGCAGCGTTCTTCCGGTCCCTACCCGATGTCAGATTCCTGCGTGAGTGTCTCCGCACTCAAGACAACGGTGCCGTCGCCCTCGACTGGGTCTCTGGCGATGGTAGAACGCTTCCTTCTGAGTCTCCGGTGCTCATTTTGCTGGTGCGTGTTTTTGAGTCCTTATATTTGTATAATGCTACAAATTCTTCTGAAAGTATTTCTAGGATATAGACTATAATGGGCTCAGTTGCAAGAATTGATGAAAAGTTCGTAACTTTCAATTTTAATTTTTTTTTTTTTTTGTTTGCATAAATTGATGTTTGAGACGGAGATAGTTCGTTTTAACTTACACAAATCTGATATGGTCATGTGGCCGCGCCCGGATTGCACCTGATTGCTGCAAAATTGAAGTTCAGTGAACTAATTGCTGTTGAGGTGAAAGTTTGGTGACAGCCGATACAACTGACCCACAGTAATCTAATTATTTTAGAAAGTCAGAAGGGATATACATAATCAGTTTAAAAGAGCTGAAATACATAGGTTCTACAATGTTTATCTGTATCTGTCGATAGATTTTGAAGTAGTGCTCAACTGCAATGCACTTGTTGTGAGTGATTGAGATTGAGTGTGCACGGTTGTCTCGGAGAGATTCGAAAATGTGCTAACCATGGGTGGTTGCAGCCAGGTCTTACTGGTGGGAGTGGCGACACGTACGTGAGGCATATGCTGTTGAGAGCTAGGAACAAGGGATGGCGCGTGGTGGTGTTTAATAGCAGAGGTTGTGGCGACAGCCCTGTTACCACACCTCAGGTAGTTTTTCAAGTGCTTTCAAGTTTTAATAATTTAATTTAATAATCAGTATTGATGAAATGTTGGGATCATAGCTAGTGCAGGATGCTATGGTTCAAGTATTTCTGAAAATAAGAAAAAATAATTACAGTTTTTTCACTTTCTAACAGTAAATCAATCCAATACTTTAGTCAAGGTTCTTATTGTGGTAAATTAATTAAATACTGCAGTTTTATTCAGCTTCATTTCTTGGCGATATTTCTGAGGTGGTTGCACATGTTGGCAACCGCTACCCAAGAGCTAATTTATATGCTGTTGGCTGGTCGCTTGGAGCAAATATTCTTGTTCGATATTTGGGTCAGGTAACGGAGCTGCATATTCATGTCTGATTGATCGTTCTTCTCAAGTTCTATCTATGGCTATAAATCCTGTTTTAGTTCGACTAGTCGCTTAATGTGGTGTTGTTGCCAGTAAGCTATAGATAGTGTTTGTATAAAACGTGCTTTTCTCCAAGTGTCTTAAAGTATTCACTAATGGCATGGTGATAATGTGGATTAGATAACAATGGACAATATTCAAGAAAAAAATAAGTTAAAATTTTATCTCTTGCACTACGGCCTATACTGTGTAGCATACACGGAATAAAGCTTTAACTTTTGACAATTACTCATTAGGGAAGCTATTGTTAGGTTCAATATTGTAATTGACGATTCTGTGAACAAAAAGGACTTAATTGAACATGTGTTAAAGTCAAGGAGTGAAGTACAATTTTGTATAGTTGAGTTAGGTAGCCTAGGATTTGAGTTCGAGTTTGGTAACAAGGAAAAAGTTGCGCCGAAATTTCTCTAGCGTCACACCGGACACCGCTCAAGCGACAGAAATAGAATCATTGTCGCCCGCTTATTGCTCAAGCATCGCTCGAGCGACAAACCTTTGGCTCGAGCGACAAGCTCCCTCGCTCGAGCGATATATTTATGCAACTAAATCTAGTTCGTGATTTTGGAGAGTTTTACACGGCCAATACTACTCATACACCTCCAACTACAAATATAGATGCTCTTGCACGAAAATTGTTGGTTATCTTAGTGTGCCTCGTATTCAAATCAACTTTTAAGAGATCCAAGAACATAATTCATTGGTGAAATTATTCATTCTTGAGATCCGACAACCAAATTTTGGGAAAACATCAAATTGAAAAATCCAAAACACTTGACTTACTTAACACATCGAGGAAGGTACTTTCCCAGTTGGACTTCAAACGTTTCTGGAGGTTGAGAGATGTTTGACTATAGCGAATCTTGGAAGTTACAGGAAGTAGATCGGGAGTCTAGCAGGTTGACTAGATAGTATTTACGGTAGCAGATCGCGAGTCTGGAGGAACAACGGATCTTGGAGATTACAGAAATTACAACAGCGGGAACTAGTAGAATTTGATAGGCTGGGAGGACTGTAATCCATATTATCTATAATGGAGGTAACTGACTTGGTCCCGGAGTTTTTACCCACTTGGGTTTTCTCCGTCATCAAACTTTGTGTTATTTATTGCTTTCTTATTACAAACTGCGGAAATTCAACTTAGGATAATTGAATTGTTTGTTTAACCATCTAGAAAATAATTCAAAGTGATTTGTTGCTTTAATTAGTATAATTCCGCACGTGAGATCGAACTTAGTTAGTAAACTACGTATTTTCACATTAACATTCTAGCCTGACAAATTTTCTCTCTTTTCTTAGGAGTATTTCATCATATAATCATTTCCTCTAGCAGCCACAAGAAAACTGTGGTAACTCATTTATCCATCCATACTGTATTATAAGCTAGAGCATGCAAGATATATCATTTCAGAGTTACCTAATATACGACTTCATGCTACATTTCTGAGTTATTATGCAACTCTATGCGATATTCTAAAAGATTAAAATGATATTGGGCCATAAGAACTCACTGTTTACATCTCCTAACCTCTCTCACTGAGTCCACGATGTTACATGGCAATTTCCTGCCAATACAAAAACAGGCCCTACATCATTCGTGCATATTACATATATGTTTGTGGATATTGAATTGTATAATGGGACTTGGTCTCATTTTTTAGCCACATAAACTAGCTACTCTGACTATTGTGGTGTCTCTCCTTTGTATTTTCCAATTTTTTCTGCTTAGTTAAATCTACGATGTTTATCTTATATATACTTCGACATCTTGTTACAGGAATCTTATTCTTGCCCTCTTTCTGGCGCTGTATCCTTGTGCAATCCATTCAACTTGGTAATTGCAGATGAAGACTTTCATAAGGGCTTTAATATTGTATATGACAAAGCTCTAGCAAATTCACTCTGCAAAATTTTCAAGAAGTAACGATTGGATTATTTTCTTGTCATTATTTGTATCAATGTGACTATTAGAATTCAATTTGTAGATTGTTTAACTGAAAATTGTCATATCTGCAGGCATGCTCTTCTTTTTGAGGACATCGGAGGTGAATTTGATATTCCAATGACTGCTAATGCCAAATCTGTCAGAGAATTTGATGAGGGACTAACACGAGGCATGTAGTCAATTATAGAAGCATAAATAACTCTAAATTTTGCTTGCCTACTCATTGCTTATTCCTTGTAACACTTTCAGTTTCATTTGGATTTAAATCGGTGGATGATTACTACTCCAATTCAAGCAGCTCAGATTCCATAAAGAATGTCTCAATACCTCTTCTTTGCATTCAGGCAAGTGCTTTTACAAATTATGACACTATCTTTGAAATATAGCCATTGAAGAAAAATTTAGAAACCTGTGGTTTAATATCTTATAGAATAAAGTGGTTCGTTTATTTAAGGTAGGTTGTAAGCGAAAATCTACGAATCGGAAAATCAAACCAAAACCATCTTTTTGAAACCTTGGTTTGGTGCCCTGTGAACCTATCTACAAAAGAGTTTTGAACTAAACCCAAGCCATTCTAAAATGGTTTGGTTTAGATTTCTGAAATTTAATGGTGGAAACTGAACTATAACGGTTAAAAAAAAATCCCTAGAAATTAGAATGATAAATTACTATCGTAACATTCAAATCAAATATAATCCCTTGAAACAATAAATTTTACTTATATTTTTTCTAATATACCCCTACATTAAATAATGATTTAAATAGGAATAGTTCATATTTGTTGATAACAAGATATATTAAATAAGGGCAGACTAGAAAACTAAGAAATCAATTATATCCTCAACAAGGACATTGGACCATAATCTGGGACAAATGAATAAAGAAAACAAGCCTATCTATATGGGACGGATTGAGTAACTATTGAAGTTTTGATAAAACAACTGGTACTTTGGTCAATTTTCCTTTATTAAATTCTAATAATCAATTATACCCTAATTTTACCCGTATTACTGATAAATCCATCAAAGCCAAAACCCTTGCACCAAAGTCGAAACCCTCTTCGTCTCACAAACATTAGAACAAAATCTCCGCAATTCCAACCACTTAAATTTATTGTTTGATGTATATATTTTTTCCTTTTATTGTTAATAAAGTATGAAAATATATTACAACCAATGAACTAATGACGATAAAGTGAACAGGAAAAAAATATATAGTCGAACTGCGGTTTAAAGCAGGATCAAACTGTTAGGTTTAGGTTTGAGCAAACTTGAACCAGTTTTAAAATGGTTTAGTTTAAGAAAACTCAACCCATTTTATTACTGATTATATTCCGAAAATAAAAATACTTTTTTTTTTGTATAAAATTACCATGTTGATTACTCTTATAGTACTGCACATCACCTTCCTTTTCCTTTATGTGCTTCAACGAGTTATTTCACATTTTGTTTCTTTTGTACCTTGTAACAATGTCTATAAGTTATTTTTCTATCTTCTATGTTTTTTTTTACCCTTGAAGAAATTTCTGGTAAACATTTCCCAAATCGATTAATTTTGGGGAGATATAAAATAAGGGAACATTGTTGGGATAAAAGCATCAGTTAGGTATAATTTTGCTTGCAAGCAAATGTTCAACATAAGTTTTTTTAAAATGATATTCAGGCTGCGAATGATCCAATTGCTCCATCTCGGGGAATCCCGCGTGAAGATATCAAGGTATGCAAATACCTGGCCTGTTGCCCTAATATTATTCTATTTCACTAGGTCATGGAATGAGTTTCATACCCAAAAGAAAATGAAATGGATGGTGCAGCCTGCAGGTGTTTGTTGGCGTTTTCCTGAAATTCATTTTCCACATTTTCAGAAGAAATGATCAAAATATGGTTAAAAATGCTCAATGCCTATACATTCTCTTTTTATTTAGTTGACCAAATAATTTTAGGTAGTTTTATACATTTCTCCAATTGGTCCCCTCGTACAAAAATGAAGACTACTGAGAAAGGTAATAAGAAACAAATCGGTTATATCAGATTGGGAAATCTTCTGCAATATGTTAATAAGATAAAATATTCTAAAAGTATGCTTCCGTGCAAAGAAATGATAAAATTGGCAGGGTGCAGTGAAGAAACAATATTACGTTCATGTCATCACATGCTTATGTACCAAATAAATAAAGAGTATCAAGATCAATATGTAAGAACCATGTTTTGGGTTCCTTGTCTTGAATGGTTGGACAGTTTTACTCATTTTCCCCAATTCTTTATATGCCTCAGGAAAATCCAAACTGTTTGTTGATGGTTACTCCGAAAGGTGGCCATTTGGGATGGGTGGCAGGTGAGGAAGCTCCACTTGGAGCTCCTTGGACCGATCCTGTAGTTATGGATTTCTTGGAACATTTGGAGCAAGCTAGGTCTTCAATTGTAACGTCTAGCACGAATCTTGATGATGCTCGTCCTGGCACAGCTCAAAGCATGGGCCTTCACACCAACTTGAGGTATAGTTAGAGACTTAAGAGTTCACATATACTGAGTTGGAACATTAGAAAAGAAAAACGACTATTCCAGGTTGCAATTGGTGGATTTTGAGGCTGCTATCTTCGAGCTAAATTAAGTACTTTTCTACGTCAAATGTCAAAGCTAAAATTAGAAGGAGAAAAACATATTAAATAATTCACTATCAACATCTACACATTCCACAGCCCAAATGTGGTAAGATTATAAGCTTACTGACGTCAAAAACTAAAGAATTATTAACAGATATATCTGTATTGAGTTCTCCTAAGAAAATTTAAACCCAGCCACCACTAGTAGAAATATTCTAAGCAGTTCATTTATGAAGAAATTGTAGAGTGGTTAGAATCCATATTTATAGTACAGGTTGTAATTGTTAGGTTGTTCTTTTCCCAACTGGCTAATTATCAAATGCTGTCTCCCATAATAATATTGTGAACAACAGTCAAAGTGGCAGTAGGACTTAGATGTCAGTTCATCACCAGAATCGATGAATAGCATTAATCCTCTTGTTCCTTCTTGTTAGCCAACACCCCACTGTTTTGAGTATTCGATGAAGAAACTTCTCTTTCAGAAACTTTTATTTTCGTGAATTAAAAAAAAATAAAAAATCGACTCTAATCACATCGTCAAAGTAAATTGACACGAACTCCATCCCGAGTTAGCATAGTGAAATCAGGGTCTTCATGTTGGTGGGACGAAATGATTGTGAGGGGGCAAAATATACATATATTATACATTATGTTAAATAATGAAAAAATTCAGAATTTACATAGATTTTCAATAATTTTAAAATGTTGTGGAGGCGATCGCCACCCCAGCCCCTTGTAGCTCCGCCCTGCTTAAAGGTGCAAGAAGTTGTACATACATTGATAAATCGGTACCACACTAGACTCTCTTCCCCTCTCTAAAATAGTAGGATTTAAGATTGACGTAAAATAGTTTAGTCCGATTTCAGATCTGTCGTCTCGACTTGACTGGCCCATCATTGTAATTAAAAATAAAAAAAAAAGCGTTATGTAAATTATGTAGAAGAACAACCAGAGTAGCCAGTTGGTGAGAAGCAGATTATTGATTTATTCCAACATTTATTGTCTAGACCTCTTTTGTGCATCAGCCTTCTGCCATGCAATTTATTGTCATAAATATTTATTAATTGCTTCACACAACAAATTATTTATTAAGAGCGTGGAAGAAATAGTCGAACTAATTAGAACACCCACCCCAAACCCCTGTGACCCCACCCCACTACTTTGTTTCCATATATTGGATCCACTGAATCATTGACCAATGAGTCAAAAAGAATCATGGTGTACATATAAGAGTGTCTACACCCTCACATGGGGGTGAGACCTGCACCCACCCCATGTGAGGGTGTGGACACTCCTATGTACCAATTTTTATGTACACTAAGAATAATTCAATCAAAATACATCCCGACTTCATAGATAATTGGACAATCTTGAGTCAAAATCATGATTATATACTAAAATTATCTCATTCCTTGCCAAATTAGGATGACTAATTGAGACTTGACAATTCATATATGAAACAGTAAGAAATCGAAAACTTGCAAAACACCAAATCAATCCTTATCAAATAAGAGACATTTGAATTCTTTTTTACTCTATATACTATAACTTAATTGTGCTTGCATTTCCCCATATCTGCTCGAGTTCCCTAGCAAAGGCCTTCTGCCTTCCGACAACTATTGTGATGTGATCTTTGTTTTCGACAACCTTAACTCTAGCACGGGGAATTCTTGATTGAACGCTGTAACTGCACTCGACTGGAATGAGTTCATCATCTTTACCGTGGAATATATTCACGTCGCACTTTACCACATTCTTAACCTCGTGCAAGTATCGTTCCATTAGTCCGGCAGTGCCACATATTATGTTGTGCAGCGTATGCCATGCTGCGATGTGCGTGTGACAGAAGAACCCCTCCATCAAGTATGTTCTTATCCTGTGTGCACATAATTTTGTTTCAAATTAGTTCAGTCGAAAAAGGAAATTTTGGTGAAAATGCAAAATGGTGATAATTACTTGTGTATGACCATGTGTCTACATAAAACTAATTTGAAAGCCCATGTAGAGGGTAGTTTTGGCCCATATTTGGTACACATAAAAATTTTCATTCATATTTTTCTACTCATTTTCAATCACAAATTCTTCAATAAAATAATATCTTCCATCATATCAATAACTTTTCCTTCTTTTTCAACTACTCATTCTCTACTATTCCAGAATACATTCTTCCATAATAATGTGGTTCAAACACACTTGGTTATGAATTTTACATAGATATGGAAGACTGTGTTGTGTTGTCTATTTTTAGTTGATTAAACATATATTTTGTGGGATCCACAATTTTTCGACCATATATTTCATTAATTATAATTAAAATTTACTAAAAATATGATTTTTATCTAAACGAGACATGGGCTAGATTAGTTAGATGCATTTGGATTTTGCTACTTGTATATCAAAATGGTACATAAATGGTTATCGAAAATGATGTAAGGGTGATTGTGTTTTAAACTAATAAATAGTAGAGTGTCATGTGTCATTATGTAATTATTTACGTAAATTTTGATGTAGATGTAGCAAAATCCAGTTCATTTTCACACATTTACGCTCCTATATCCGATGTGGGGTACGTCGTAGCTAGGAGATTTGTAAGCACCTGTTTCTGGTGAAAAGTCCGGTGAGAAATTCCCACAGGCGGTGGTTCTTGCATAGCACTAGGGAAATAGTTCGACCAATGTGCTCGTACCAGCAAACTAATGATGCCCCAAACGTGATCAGTGGCCAAACTTGACGTGGTGCCACCCTTTTCATCATATATTGTGATGGTTGTTCGCCCTTTGGTGCCGGAAAATATGGCTGCCGTTTTTAGGAGCCCACAAAATCAATTCATACACACTCGAAAATTTAAAACTGAATTAATGGGTTGATTAGGAATATTAACTTACTGGTGCAAGTAGAGTTAGGGATTTGACAGATGCAGGATGATTGACAGCAAGTGCAAGAGCCAAAATGCAACCCATTGAATGTGCCACAATATGAAAAGATTTCACTTTGTATGCCTCAAGAACAGACTTCTCAATCATGTCTAAATGTTCTCTTAGAGTATAAAGCGAATCGTTTGGCTTTGGACTCTTCCCAAAACCGAGCAGATCCACTGCAAGTAACCTGTACTTTGATTTCGTAGTCTTTGAGAAGTTGGGATATAATGTTTCGGTCCAGAATGCAGACGACGAGATGAATCCATGAATGAACAAAACATCTTCTTGCACATTTTCTGCTTTCAACAAGAAATGATCAGTTCAAATTAGTGCACTGGCTACTGGCTAGTTACTATCAGTGAAACTGTTGTTGTGTTTTTAACTTTTTATTACCTTTAGCTCCGTCAGCTTTGACGAATAGTGATTCTTTGCAAGAAGTCCAGCAAGTGCAGGTTTTGCAATCGCAATCCGACCATCTGGGAATAGGAAGTTTCTGTATCCTCCCTTGTAACATTTCGACGATGGTGGAGTTAATGATGAATGTGGATCGAATAGTTCCTCCTCTCTTGTTGATTTTTTCTCGTGATTGTATCATACTATTGCCTTCTGTTTTCACCCTCTTTAGCTCATCCACGGTCGATTTTGAAACCTCGGACACCAATGAAGGGCGAGTATAGAGCGTGTCTGAGATTTCCTCGAGCCGTAACTTTGTGGGAGTGAGGTACAAAATTTTTGATTCTCCATTTTCGGAGACTAAGATCTTGCCACTGCTGGTAATGGCTTCTTTCTCAGATGAACAATAACACGGTCTCCATTCTGCTTCAATTAGATAATCTAGTATTTTGTAAACGTAACATAACAAGAAATCGAGGATGTCTAATAGAGTGAAGATAATGAAGCTCAATATTTCATTAGCAAATCTGCCTGTCATTGTGAGAACTGATTTGGGTTGTTCCATTGACAAAATCTTCGAGAAAAATTGAGTCGCGAGATTCATAAACAAGCTTATTGTTCGTTCTCTTTGGTGAAAAATGGAAATTAAAAAAATGGGGCGTGGCTCAGGTTTTTGTTTGCAAATGGGGCGATGGAAATAATGAAAGGTAGCAGTGAAGTAGCTTGCTATTTATGGAAACCGCGTAGCAGTGCTTAAAATTCTGTGGGGAGAAAAGAAAAGTGAGAAAGAGAGAGAAATAGGGTTTTCAGATACGTAACATCGGATAAATGAAATAATTGTTACATTAAAATCCTTTGCTGGACTAGGAAAAAAGGTTGTTGGTGGTTGAATCTCCTCGTGAAACAACTAGATGCAATTTCTATCTCAATAATTTAGACCCATACATGTCTTGCATGGTTTGCATTTTACATTTAGGACGACCGGATCGTGCTGATAGAGAAACCACAGGCTAATATGTTTTGTACCCGTGATTTTGGTGTTGTTACTCAATGCTAGCAAAACTACGTATAATTAATCGGTGTGTAAAATAATATTTTCTATCACGTCAATAACATTTCTTTCTTTTTCAACCACACATTTTCCATCAATTTACTATTCTAAAATACATTCTTCCAAAATAATATCTATCAAACACACTCTTAATTACTTTGACTTAAAGAGGAGAAGATTCTTGTAACAAATCATGAACCTCGTGTCGTGTGAGACTCTACTTCTTGGATTCCGGGGAAAATATTCCCAATAACTACTCTGTGTTAATTCAACACTAGTTCCATCTCTATTAGTTTTGCCTACAATCAATTGCTGAAGTAATAAGGCATTGAGCCATGAGCTAGTTTTTTTTCCTTAAAAACAAGTACGATATGTTAGGATGATATGTCACGTTGTCCTCATGAATTTAAGATGTGTCATGCGCCATGCAGATATACACACCTTAAATTTCGACTTTGATAATGATTAAAACGTGAATTTGCTTAAATGTCGTGTGAAATTACCTTTGAAAATGGAGGGCTGGTTGGACCAGCACCTATACGAGGCTGGTCAAGTTCAACCAACCCTCAAGGAGGGCTGGCTAGACCAGCCTCGACTTGCCCTCATGGAGTGCTGGCTGGACAAGCCCCTATGTTGGACCAGCCCCTATATATATTTTCAAAAACACGTTTTTGGGATCTAAGCTTAACATTATTCATCGTGCTTTCTTAAGTATGATAGCTAGCTAGAGGTTTTTCTACTGTAAATTGTGCATATATTATAGCTTGAGCTGATTTTAAGAATCATTCCTATACTATCATTTGTTTTGCATAACTTAATTA
This sequence comes from Fraxinus xanthoxyloides, assembly GCA_903798325.1. Lineage (NCBI taxonomy): Eukaryota > Viridiplantae > Streptophyta > Magnoliopsida > Lamiales > Oleaceae > Fraxinus > Fraxinus xanthoxyloides. The sequence continues at coordinate 12,242 of CAIGRL010033504.1, forward strand.
GGATGTCCCAAGTGTACTAACTTGTTAAAAAGCCTTAATAGTAGGTGCTACATTAATACTCTGGCAAGTTTGAAAGTTCAAGGAGCAACTTGTACATATGTACCTTCACTCAGCTCCTTGGCCCGGAAATATCAATCTTGGGTCGAACTGCTGTTAAAGTAGATATTGATTAACTGAATTTGACAGCCCCTTACACCCGCACCAGAAAATGTCGACTCCATTTGAAAAACACCTAGACACTTTATGCCGTTTTGAGTTCAACAGACGATACAAGTTTAGAAAATTTATATTCTAGCTTCTGCAAATGTTATGTTTACAAGATCGTGTTCAGTATCTGCTGATGATATGATATATGGACCAATTCAAATAACTAGACTTGTTCAAACTGTACCTTCATGTAGCAGGTCACACAAATATCTTGCACTGAAACTTAGTGTATATATCCATGAATGTGAGATAACTTTTTTAACCATTTACCATTGACAATGGAGATTCCAGTCGTGCCTGCACTTGTTTTGATAATTACTTTATCTGTAAATAATGTTTGGCGCTGCGTTTGTTACACAGCATTTGTGTTTGGAGACTCTTTGGTCGATGCTGGTAACAACAATTACTTATTTACCTTATCAAAGGCAGACTCTCCTCCTTATGGCATCGACTTTAGTCCCTCGGGTGGCCAACCTACCGGGAGATTCACTAACGGTCGTACTATAGCAGACATAGTCGGTAATTAATTTTCCACTGTGTTCCGCTAAATAAAAACTACACCTCATTTTTCTTCACAGTTTAAATTTATGATCTGTTCAGGTGAAGCTCTAGGAGGCAATTCATTTCCTCCACCGTACTTCGCACCTAACATTGCAGCTGCCACCTCCTTTCGTACTGGAATCAATTATGCCTCAGGAGCATCAGGGATCTTGGATCAGACAGGAACCCTCTTTGTATGTATTGTTCTTGTTACTTTTTTTAGTTTATAATTATGAAAAAATCATTTGATGAGTACTTAATTTCCTGTCAGATAGGAAGAGTGCCACTGAGGCAGCAAATTAACAATTTCGAGCAAACCAGATCACATATGGTGAACATGGTTGGAGAAAACACGACTAATACTATCTTAAAAAACGCGATCTTTTCCTTAACAATTGGATCAAACGATGTTTTGAATTACTTCCAACCTTCCATTCCACTATTCGGTGACAAGGTTTCTCCAACAGAGTTCCAAGATTTCATGATTTCCAATTTGACCATGCAGCTTAAGGTACCAAACTATAAATAATCTTTCATTTAGGCTATATTTTACTTGCATCAGTGGTTCTCATTTTTGGATTTTTTGTGTAACAAAAGGAACTGCATAGGTTAGGAGCACGAAAATTTGTCGTCGTTAACATTGGACCTCTTGGATGCATACCGTTTATTCGTGCCATCAGCCTTAACATTCTAGGTGGAAAATGCTGGGCTAAGGTAAATGCTCTGGTACGAGAGTATAATAAGAAACTTAAGGAGGAGCTTGATCAGATGAACAACAATATGGGACGTAACGCGATATTCGTGTATGCCAATTCCTACGATGTTTTCAGAGATATCATCCTCAATTTTCCCAAATACGGTAAAATTAGAGACTTTATTTTACTTGGTTTAATCTCTTGTTCGTTTTCATGAACTCTAACTAATGAATTGTGAATGCTTTGGTAGGATTTGTGAATAATGACGGTCCGTGTTGTGGTGGATATATTCCGCCATTTCTTTGTTTCAAGGGGAAAAATGCTAATACGAGTTCATCAGCACTCTGTGATGATCGATCAAAGTACGTGTTTTGGGATGCATACCATCCCACAGAAGCAGCTAATCTCATCATTGCTGATAAATTACTGAATGGCGATAAAAGTGTGTGCTATCCTATGAACATTCAACAACTGTACAATTACATGATTTGACGTCGAATAATATAATGTTGTTAAGATTTAGGATTCCATCTTAAAAGGCCAACCTTATTAAGAGAAGTAGCCCAAGAT
>CAIGRL010033618.1:0-11716 GCA_903798325.1 Fraxinus xanthoxyloides
ATTAAATTGAAAATGCCTTCTCTTAGTTAACAAGTTAAGAATCGGTTATATTGCCTACCTAGTATATGAGCATAGGGCGTCTCTCCTCTTAGCATCAGTTGCTTATAATATGGTTGCATTACCTAGGAAACTTGATATCCTTAGTTGCTCACGGAGAGGGAATTTGAGAAAGAAGGATATAGAAATTGATAAAGATATGATCCTAAGACATATTTATGTTGAATTTTTTAATTTTCACTTATGGTTCGTGAAATATATTTGAACTACTAAAAAGTCCACCCATTTGTATGAACCACAGCCCTTGAAACATGTAAATACCTGACTCTGTAGTTCTTGAATTAGTTAATGGTATCCTCAATGCAGTGGAAATCCTTTCTGTAGCCCAAATAACATTGCGGGTCTAAAGTTAATTATCCCATGTTGTGTTATCAATTTTAAGCAAGTATTCTTGATTATGTCACCGTTTTCCTACATCACATTTCAATGAATTGAAGATAACTACTATCCAAAAGTGCAAAAAATGTTACTTTCATCAAGTCATCAACATAAATTTCTTTGCATAAGATCTGCAAAACTATCTGTTTTGTGCAACTTTTGTCACACCTTTTCTTTTCTTCAAGTGCTATACTACTGATAATTGTCAATTATAAATTAGTTTTTAATTCTGGAAAAAAAAAACTTTGATGTACACGCCGACAGTTCAATCTNTCCCATGTTGTGTTATCAATTTTAAGCAAGTATTCTTGATTATGTCACCGTTTTCCTACATCACATTTCAATGAATTGAAGATAACTACTATCCAAAAGTGCAAAAAATGTTACTTTCATCAAGTCATCAACATAAATTTCTTTGCATAAGATCTGCAAAACTATCTGTTTTGTGCAACTTTTTTCACACCTTTTCTTTTCTTCAAGTGCTATACTACTGATAATTGTCAATTATAAATTAGTTTTTAATTCTGGAAAAAAAAAACTTTGATGTACACGCCGACAGTTCAATCTTATGTGGTCGTAGGTGGCTCTTGCACAGTCCTGCTCAAATGCTTCTCATGGCCTTCAGGAGAGGGCTGCTGGTGCACTGTGGGGATTGTCTGTATCGGAAGTTAATAGGTATGAATGAGCATAGACTTAATTGTTATTTGCATAATACTACTGCTGCTACTGTTGGTCCTAGTTGTTGTGATAATAAAATTCCAAACTAGAGCTTGAACTTCATGTTTAACATTTCGAGATATTCTATGAGCTCAACTCTGTTAATGGACTTAGAGATAAATGACTTGAATGAATCGCATTGTAGCTTGAGATGCAATTCAGAGACAATATCCTGCTCAATTATCTCGGTCCCAGTTGATGGATCTGTACTTCCGCCAAGAGTAAATCAATAGTGTGCCATATAGCATTTCTATCCCAATTCTGTGGTAGCCAAAGAGATCCCACAAGGAGTGGGGTGCTTAATAGAGCACCTTCCTGGATGTTCCCACCCAAGATAATAGTTTTTACTGCTTAGTTTTTTTCACATGATCTCAACTCTTACAGGTAAAGCATTGTAGGGTTCTCATAATCGAGCTCATCAGTGCTAAGTCTGTGAGTAATGATGAAAAAGATTAGTCTAGTTTATGAGCCTATACATTCCCTGTCATCTCTTCCAAGGAAAATAACTGTATTACCATTGATGATCGGGAAAGTTACTGTCTAATTAAGAACCTTTTATTCAGGGCCACTCTCAGAAGTTTTCCAGTTGAACTTATTCTGTGTTTGCCAAGGATTTAAATTGAAGAAATGGATATTCTCATTCCTTGATTTTCCTGTTGCTTAGAACATGTGTCTTCTTTAAATCAATCACATTACACTATCTTTCCTGAAACCATGTACTAAGTCTGGGAATAAAATTCTTATATAAGATAATGCACTCCTAGAACAGTGCATATTGCATATACTTCAGAGGATATGCTCGAAGCATGTTGCATCATATCTTCAATTTAATTTCACAGCGGGAGTTTAAACAATTTTATCAACTTCTGCACAAAAATTTACTGCCTTTATTGTGACGAAAATCCAACTTTTAAATTTTCTTGGTAACATGTTCTTTGTAAAAGAACCTACTGCTCATAGGCTTCAGTAACATTTCGAAAAACTAATTAGTTCTTACTCTCTATTCTACTTGCTCTCAACTGATTCATACAGTTAATCATTATAACAAACATGCGCGCTTTGGCTTGGCAGCTTCCTCTGATTTTCTGGGTCTAATTGTTCTGAACAATATAGACAGAAGAATATGAGAGATTATGTGGACTTGACCAGAAATTGTTTGACCATTCGGAGACTGGATGAAATTTTTTTTATCAGGGAGAACATAAAGAAAGGGAAATGTGGCACTTAAGCTTTAAGAAAGAAGGATATAGTGGTTAACTTCAAAATGAAATTGCATATGTAGAGATATACTTCAATCTGCTGGAAACAGTAAGAGTATATATTTATAGCTGTACATGTATCATCATATTCTTACCATATTATGTTCAATAATGATTTTGAGCTCAGAATTGTCACACGAGGTCTGTAGATGCTTTCACATATGGCTGGGCATAGGTTAGGTTGGATTGGCTTTGAGTCCAACCCAACATGTTTGGTTTGACAATAATTCAAATCGAAACCAACTCATTCACGATTGAAACCCAACCCAATCCAAACCGACCAAACTTGGGTTGTTTTGGGTTTGGTTGATTGGTTTGGACTTGAGTCTAATTTAAGTTGGATCCAGTTATTCTTTTGTTGGACAATTTTTATATAGGCCCAATGGTTAGGGCATTTTTCGTTGAATTTGAACAATTTTTTTAAAGTTTGATACAATTTCAACTTGGACCAATTTCAATTACATTGAAAAAGGTGAGTTGAAAGACCTTAAGTCGATTAAAGTTGGATCAATGGTCCGTGGGTTAAGTTTCATTCCGATAGAACAATATAAATTAAAAATATTATAAAACATGTTAAATAAATTATATCATGATTAAATTAAATACATATTAAATTAATCTAAATAAATGTTGAATACATGCATATTATACCATTGAATAAAATGAATTCAATCTAAATACTAAAAATGTAAATCATCCAAACTCAATTTAAAATTAAAAATATTACATTCATCCAATAAAAATTAATATAGTCATCCAACCTCAATAAATTTGAAATTTAAAGTAGTGTAGTCATCCAAATATATTGCAATCATCCAACAATGATAAACTATTTCGTGTGTAATGAATTGTTCCTGAAGTCTCTAAGTGCAGTCGCCCAACAAAGAAATGTACATTCCTACGACAGCACAAATGAAATACTTAGGGAATAATGAGTTAAAATTTGAATGTAGTATTTAGCAAATACTATAACAATATACCTACTTGAAAAACTTGAAAAATGAATAAATCATTTAGAATTTTGGCCATGATTATCTTCGGTTGGTTTTGGATTCATTGATTCCAAAAGTTTACAAAAGAAAATTGAATTTACAATAAAATAGATAGAAACAAGTAACATTAACAATTATATAAGATATAATTATATTACCTTCATCCATTTGGTTATAATGCTCAACATCTTCCTTATAGAATCCATCCAGGTTTGGAGAAGTTTTCAACTAATTTTGAGTGCACACCAAGACCTCCACCATTTTAGGGCTTAAAGAACTACGAAATGGATCAAGAATTCTTCCTCCAGTACTAAAAGCACTTTCTGAAGCAATGGTAGAAACTTGGATTGCCAATACATCCTTGGCTAGATTGGACAAGATACCATATTTACTTTTGTTGACCTTCCACCAATCGAGAACATCAAAATCCTTGTTCTCTATGCTTTCACGAGCATCTAATAAGTATATTTCCACATCATTTTTTTATCTCAATACAATCTTTTACTGCTTGTTTTTCCAAAAACCTAGAAAGACGAGCATCATTCATAGAAGAAGAACTGTCTTTATCTGAATTAAATGAACTTAAAGAATCCCCAATTGATATTTGACTACTTCCACGAAATCCTTCACATCCCACATACCACTCATAAATAGACATTAGATTGGCTTTCAAAGTTGTAATCATATTACTAACAACTTCTCCATCCTTATATAGATCAACAAAACAATATTCTACATAATCCAATTTGTATCTTGGATCAAGAATAGTAGCAATCAGCAACAACGGGTACACATTTTCCATTTTACCCCAATACTTATCAAATTTCTTTTTCATGTTAGACGCCATTTCACCCAATAAAAAATCTTCGCTTAGTCTCCATTCATCCAATTCTATTACAAGATTATAGATTTCATGAAGATAAGCACAAGCACTAACACGCAATGAAGTACTCAAATTCAAAGTCACATTAAAGAAATTATTAAGAAACTTGACGAACACAGAACCATTTTTCCAATCTAAACTTGAAGGAGGTCCAGCCCTCCTACCATCACCGTCTTCCCGAAAGTAATTCAAATACTGAGCATCCTCTTCTTCTAGCCTCTTAAAAACTTTTTTCAAATTTTAACGCGGTTTCCAACATCAAATTGGCATAATTCCACCTAGTTGGAACATCCAAAAACACGATAGATTTGCCATCAATCTTTTCTTGCCTTGCACAGTCTTTTAATTTTTCGTACCGAGCAGGAGAAGATTTAACATATTTGATTGCATTACGAATACTTACAATAATCATGTACTTCCCTTAACCCCTCACAGACAATCAAATTAATATAATGTGTGCACAACATCTTACATGCAAATATCTACCATCTAGAACATACCCATCACTACCCCAACCAACAACCTTCCTCCTAAGATAAGAAATGGTTGTATCATTTGAGGTTGCATTATCAAATGTGATTGTAAAAATTTCTCAATTCCCCACTCCTGCAAACAATTCTCAATAATTTTCCAAGAGTTTCTCCCTTATGATTTGGAACAACGCAAAAATTCAAAATGCGGTTATTGAGTGTCCAATTGGAATCAATGTAGTATGCTGTAAGAGACATAATTAACATTCTGATTGAAAGTCTAACTATTAGTAAGGGAAACCCTTTGACGTCGGGAAGAAAAGACATCTCTCAATTTCAATTTTTCATCCAAATATAATTGATAAATATCTCTAATGAGAGTCCTACGAGATGGGGGCTGAAATTGAGGACATGCTACACTACAACAGAGTCTAAATCCACGAGCTTCAACAAACTTAAAAGATAGTTCATCTAGTATTATCAACTTAGCACATGCAACTCTGTACTCTTCCTTACTACGACCAGTAGCTATAAGATTACTCCCATTACCCTCTTTTTCGATTCTCAAAAGATAAGATTTTTTTGCTTCTTATCCCGCAATCTACCAGGATACTTTTTACAATTATTTGTTAAGTGGTTACCTAAAGTGCTTGTACCACACTCGGAGCCACAAGCATAATCAATTCCACAGTAGTTACACTTACACCTAACATTTGGATTATTCTTTAGGCCCAATAATGTAAAGTGATCCCAAACATATGAAGCTGTTTTATTAGATTTTCGCTTTCCTAATGTTGACGACGGACGTGGAGGAAGACTTGATAGCACATCTGTGTTATTTGAAGGGACTACTGTGTCATTTTCTTCACTCATATTGATATCTGCCAACATATTCCATGATCCACCAAAAATATTAATCAACCAAATAAAACTACACAAGTATTAATGCACCATAAGAAAGCAATAATATTGCACCTGTGTTCATTTACTTTAGGCTTCTTCAAAGAACAACAAAACACGTTTAACCTGTATTAGTACCACCACGAAAAAAAGATTATTAGTACTACCATAATTAATTATTAATTATTTCCTATCACTTTATTTGAGGAAATCTAAATAAATTAATTTGGATTTCCCTCAATTTAGGGAGTATTACCAAATATAAAACATTCCTACAGATGAGAACGAGTAATGAAAGAGGAAAAAAAATCGTTTTTCAATCAATTACATCCGATATCGAAGAATTGAACGGAATTGATAAAGAAGAGCTGAATAACATTATGAATAATTTATGATAGACAATTGAAAAATTCATAGGAATTTATGCTTCGTGTTTTAATCAAGATTACACTTACATAGGTCACACACTTGTAAACCTTTTAGGCTTTAGCCGAACATGCTCTAACTATAAATTTTACACACCAAAATCAAAACCTTCTGAACTATATTAAAGAAACAAATTGGATTTTTTAAACTCCCAACAGACAAGCTAATTATACTGAAATACGAGATTAGCTTCTTTGTTGTATAATTAGATTTAAAGAATTGAAACTCCCAAGTATATTCTGCGTGTGGCTTCTTTAAGTTATAATTAAATAACAATTCTTTAAATTATAAATTTAGCAAACACTACCTTGTAATTGAGAATCTCCTCCTTCAGTTTAAGTGTTTAGTCAAAAATCACATCAAAAAATCGAGTCGAGAAGCCGAGGCACGAGCAACATTGAGAGACAGAAGAGACAAGAGGTAGAGGAGGATTTTGATCGTTAGGTTTTAGGTTTTTGTTTTTAAGTACTAATTTTACTTTTTAATATTTTTTAGTTTATTAGGTTGGGTTGGATTATGTTGGGTTTGATTGAGTTTTATTAGATAACCCGGAACCCAACCTGATATAAAATTTGATTTTCTAACCTGAACCTAACCCAATTGAACTAAAAAACCAACCCAAACCGGTTGGGTTGGGTTGATCAGTTTGATTGGTTCGGGTTGGTTTTTGCCCACCCCTAGTTGGACTTTTTTGGTTGAATTTGAACATTTTTTTAAAGTTTGATACCATTTTAATTTGGATCAATTTCAGTTATACATTAAAAAATGAGATTTGAAAAGCTTCATTTGATTGAAGTTGTATCAATGGTCCGTGATGTTAAGTTCCATTCCAATAGAATAATATAAATTAAAAATATTGTAAAAACCCATTAAATAGATTATAGCATGATCAAATTAAGTGCATATTAAGTCAATCTAAATACATGTTGAATACCTACATATTATACATATTGAATAAATTGAATTCAACCTAAATACTAAAAATGTAAATCTCCTCCTTCAATTCAAGTGTTTAGTCGAAAATCACGTCAAAAAATCAAGTCGAGAAGCAAAGGCACGAGCAGCAATGAGAGGCATAAGAGGAATCTTGATCATTAGTTTTTAGGTTTTTGGTTTTAAGTAATAATTTTTATTTTTAATAGATAACCTGGAACTCAACCCCATCCGACCTAAAATTTGATTTCATAATCTGAACCCAACCCACTTGAACTAAAAAACCAACCCAAACCAGTTGGTTTATGTTGGGCTAATCGGTTTGATTGGTTTGGATTGGTTTTTGCTCAGCCCTACTTTCACATAACCCTTTAGCTTCACCTTTCTTTCAATACCAAAAGACAAATAGACACACAATTCTCTGAATGAAAAGACGCAACTTCTTTAGCTAGAAACAATAAGCTGTGAGAAACAATATTTAGCAGCTGTTCAGTTACTAATGATATTCCTACACATCAAATTGCCGCAAATGTGTTTAGGCTTGATTTAAACCAGTGAGTTTGCTGTTTGCAAACAGCTACCATCTCGTCTATTTTGTTTCATGTCAATTAATTGGTAGATCATGGTTGCCACTATCATTGTAACATTTGCCTAACACCCAGAAATTTATGTATCATGTATATGTTTCTTTTTTGATAGTATCGCGATTGGCTGTGAAGGAGGCGTGGCACCACTAATAGCATTGGCACGATCAGATGCCGAGGTAAACATTTTATTTGTGAATCATCACTATTGTCTTTTCATTTGTGCAAACCAAGTATAGCATTCACTCTCTTTTACATGACATCTGGTCAATTATTTAGTTCTTACCTAACTTGAATTGAGTTTGCACTTGAATTTTAACAATGTCTGCTTTTATTGATTTATTTTTATTCTAATATGATCTTGAAACTAATTCAATTGCTCTTACATCAATGAGTTCCCTTCTTTTCATTCTGCAGACCCCAGTAAAGAATACCCTTTATGCCACTCTAAACTTTTTGTGCAGGCTCCTTTTTCTTTTCTTTTCTGCTTTGTGGACTGCTAAAATTCTTGTTTTCAAGTCATACTCTATTTATTTTTAATCATATCAGACCAGTTTAAATAAGTCAATATCTTCCTCTTTTAACGAATTTAGTTACGCTGTAGTGCTAATCAAGTTAATAGCAAAAGGAATCATTTTTAGCTTTGGTGTTTAAAATTAACAAAAGGTGATTGATGGGTCGTCCAATCACCAATTCATTTAACTTTGTTTGTAATGCAAGCCAGTTCATGGGTTATAACAATTTCATCTTTTTCTAATAAATATTAATCGCAATATTATGTTGACTTATAATTATACTGGAAGAACAAAAATAGGCATGACCTATTATATTGTTTATTATAATATTGAAAGGGGTTTTCTTCAGATATTTCTTTTATGTGCTTGATTCTTCTGGGATACTGCAAGAGAGATAAAGGTTCTCTTCTATCTCTGCCAAGGATCAAAGTTCCAGGAAATTTGTTTCTTGCAGCAGTTTACAGTGGTTACCTAAACTTCATGGCTATTTAACACTTTCCATCCAGAATTTGCATGCGATTTTAGTGGGTTTGTTATTCATGAACTACATGTATTATGTATACAGCTTCACATCATGAAATGCACTGTTATGATGCTTGATATACCACTTATTATTGTTTATGTAGTCAAGATTTTCTTTTTATTGTAGTGGGACCGGGATGTGGATTAATCTCTATGTATTTATGCACTTTCAGGATGTCCATGAGACTGCTGCTGGAGCTCTTTGGAATCTTGCTTTTAATCCTGGCAATGCTCTTCGTATTGTAGAAGAAGGAGGGGTTTCTACCCTAGTTCATCTCTGTTCTTCTTCTGTATCAAAAATGGCACGATTCATGTCTGCATTGGCACTGGCATACATGTTTGATGGAAGGTACCTGTACCTCTTCTTAATTTGGACATCCTTACTCTTCACGTCTGCATGTGCACTCACATGTACCCGGATAAGATTTATATGCATCTGCTAAATTTGCTTATTTGCCATTAATATATGCTGATGCTACAAAAAATAAGGGATTCCATTTAAAGAGCCTAGTCTACAAAGCTTTAGTTTAAATGGCCCAGCTCTTTTAAGTTTAAGAGGTCAATTCATGAAGAAAAATCTTAAATACTTCTAATTTAAAAATGCAGAGTTCCGTCTGCCATTTTACGAAGAGCTTGGCTCTTCGCAAAACGGCAGAGTGCTTTCTTGATAGCTCTTCCCAAAATGTTAAAGAGTGTCATTTTGATATCTATAAAAAAAGTCACACTACCGCTCTGGAAACCGAAAACTGATATATTCGAATCAAAAATTCTAAAAATTCTGTATAATTAAAAATAGAATGTAAAAGGAAATGAATAAATGCAGAAGTAAGAGTTTACGTTGCATTTAAAGTAAGTTGTTGAAGAAAAGAGATGCAATGATATTATTTAATTAATGATGTTACAAAGCAAATCAAGGAAGTTGAGTATATTATAGGTGTTTTATGGTGAAAATCGAATGAGTGCAGAAGATAGAAGTCGTAAGTATTTTTCATTTTAAATTTCAAATGAGTGGAGAGGTACAAGGTTTTGTGGAGTTTAATTCCTGCCCAAAATTCGAAGAGAAAGACGAAGAGTTTGATATTTGTTTTTATCTAAGGGTATTTTGGACAAAACATTATTATTTTTGGCCAAAGGCCATAATTATGAAGCATCAAACTTAAGTGTTCCTTTGAACTAAATCCCACTTAAAAAAAATATTATTACACATCAAAACTCTCCTGGAAATCATTTGGTCGTTATGCCTTGCAAAAGGTAAAGAAATTTTGTGTATGAGATTTTTCTCATTGCATTTACCATCTTCTGCAACGAGCTCTTCTGTTACAGTTATTGCATCCAATGGAAGTTCTTCTTTTTGCTCTACTGAACCAAATATCATGATGATATGTAGATCGGTCTACAAATAAAAATCTATAAGCCATTTTAGAAGTTGAATGGAAGAACAATGCTTCAAGCTAAGACAGTCTCTCTCTCTTTGAAGGTCACTTTTGTTGGAGTAGTGTATCCATTCACCTTTATAACTATAGAATACACTATGTAGGAAAAGGTTGAATCTCTTGGGACTTGTCATATCTTTACAACTATGCCTATTTCGATATTTATGCTAACTTTATGTTTCTATAAACTTGATTGTTACCGAAGCCTGGTACAACATTATAAATCTGACTGATCATCCTACCTGGAAAGTAATGACAAGTCCAGTGTTCCTTGGACCAATTATTTTGTCTGTCTTAATTTTATAAGTTTGGAACTTACTTACCACTGAGTTCTTAATTTGCAACAGGTGTTCTGCCCCATCGTTAAAGTTATAAGAATCAAACAGAAATATTAACAAAGTGCATGCAGTAGAAGAGATGAGAAAAAATAATTAACTTCACTTTTATGGGGGGAAAAAAAGCATGAACATGTTTAATTTCCTTAGGCTTTTTTTGATAGTTAGAAACTGATTTTTACCTTAAATAGAAGAAAAAATGGTTTACAGTTATCATTTTGTCAACTTAAAGCTTATCATTCAGTTTATGAAAAGTTCAGTCAGGACGGCTGCGTAGCTATATGATGTTAAATATTAATGGGGAAATTTGTGCATGGACATGGTGTCTGAGACACGGGTCCAAGAATGTTTTAATACATTCTAAGGTACAAATAAATAACTCCCTCTTTTGAATGCAATTGGTAATTTATCATGCTATTGCTGCATGACAGGATTCTCAGTTCAAGTGTCGCAGCCATCACTTATGGGTGTAAAATAGTCATGTTCTGCACATTGTGAGTCATGTTGTAATTTAAATAACACAAATTATTGGCTCGCTAGGTGCTCTTCTTTTTGGACGAACAGATACTTCCATTCTAGATTAGGATTTGCATTTGAATTGGCATATTGAAGCTGCACACTATGTTTGTTACGAATTGGAGCACCCAATACATTTTGGTAACAATTGCTTTTAGATGTGCATTGTTTTCCTAAAGGACTATTAAATAGTTTCGTGTGCACTGAGTGCAGATGCAAGGAACGGAGTGGATGCAGACTTGGTCCTTGACATTAATGCTTGAGCGATTTAATGTTCAAAAAACTAGTTTCCTTTCGTTTGTATATTAGACAGTGTTTGTATGGAATAGGTTCGACTACGTATGACAATTTGGTGGCTTGTTATTGTGATGGGATTTTTTCTTCTTTTTCTGCTTCTTTTTCTGTGCCTTTTCATTTGGAAAACGGAAGGTGTTGGCAACAGATTTTGAAAAATCACATGCTATGTTGCAGAATGGATGAAAATGCCCTGACAGGGACATCCACAGAAAGCACTTCTAAGAGTGTAAGCCTTGATGGTGCTAGGAAAATGGCTTTAAAAAACATTGAAGCTTTTATCCTGACCTTTTCTGACCCACAAGCATTTTCTGCCGCTGCTGCATCATCAGCCCCTACGGCACTGACGCAAGTTACAGAATCTGCTCGGATTCAAGAAGCAGGTCATCTAAGATGCAGGTTCCTCTCTCTCTCTCTCTCGAGTTGCAATCTCATCTTGTTGGTACTTTCTAGTTATAACATTTTTTTTTTTTTTTATAGATAATCAGGAAATTTCATTAAT
>CAIGRL010033627.1:0-18206 GCA_903798325.1 Fraxinus xanthoxyloides
TTTTAACTACTCATTTCATGGGATCACGCTATTATCTACTTTTGTACCATATATTTTAACAACTTTATCAAAATTTATTGAAATTTTTACCAATAGTTTTGTTTAACAACTCCTAAGTATATTCACGATTAACATATACCCCCTTTATTCAAACTACTCCTTAAGTTTCGTAAAGTTTCCTTTAAATTTTTGAATCGTATGCTAACTAGCTGAACCTTTTTCCTTTATACTAGGAAAATGTGCATGATCTCGCAAATTACTTTTGAAGAAATCATATGTAATAATCATTTTATTTATTATTTATAACAAATTTACTTTGATTCTTTAGGAACCAATAATGTGGATGACCCCAAAGTTGATGATTGATAACATGATTCCTATTTAAATTGCAAATGATAACTCTTCCACGTCTCTATATGGATCGTCGTTCACATTTTCAAAAATTCTTTCAAAACGTGTTCAAAACGTATTAACTTTTTGAGAACGTGTTCGAATTGAAAACATATTAACCTTTTCAGCATTACGATAGTCAGCCAGCTGTTAGCTACAAATTCATAGAATTGGAACCAACCCGATCCTCTCTCTTCATCCCGTGATAGCATCATATATATGGTATATCTTCTTTACTGGAAAAATCTAAAGGAAAAAAGTAGAAGTGCTGGTTCTATGCCTTTTTATGTGTCGAATTCTAATTCCATATCATAGTATAGTGGTGGAGAGTGTTTCGTGTAAATTCGGTGTATCCTATTTACCAATTGGTGGTGTCATATTCAGAAGAAAAGGTATTCCTTTTCAATGGGAGCATTTGGATAATTGGTGTGTGTGCCCGTGTCCCTAAATAATGCATCTTTTAGTTTTTTACTCCAAAATAAAATGTTCTATATATTTTATGCAATAATTCATGCATTAATGTCTAATCATTACAAGTTTCAAAGTGTATACAGTTAATAGTTTATTCCTTTTTAAAATATATGTAATATAGTTTACTCCTTTTTTGGACGTGTGGAATGGAACTCTTTCACACACACATTCTTGAATAGGTTCTCGGAAAAATATTACTTTAAATAGTGAATTTGTAGATGATGCGTGGTTAAAAAATAGGAAAAAAATTAGGGTTTAACGCGTATAATATTTTATTGTGTAAATGTGTGGTTAAAAATAAGTATATAGAAAAAAATGAGAAACAAACAAGTGCTAGAGGTCTATCAAATTTACGATTCTTTTTTGGAGTGGCCAATAACTTGTTTGTACTGGACTTAGTTTAGTCTTGAAAGAACCAGTTTAGGAGGGGTGTCAAGCCACATGTCAAAGCTTTTCATAAGTTGACATCCCTCGAAGAGAAGACTCGAGCCATACCAGCACAGACGGCCCTTTATTTTACTTTATTTTTTCTTTATTTATTTTAAAAAATAAAGAGCAAAATAAAATATGCATTGGAATTTGGAAAGCAAACTCGGCGTCAATGTAGAGTCTATTGATCTCCAAGAGTCAGCCTTTCCTTCAATTACTAAGTACAGTCAGCCTTTACTTCAATTAATAGGATCAGCTTGGCTAAACCAAATTTCAAGGTTCGTGTAAAGATTGGGCGCTGCAATTCTTGAGCCCAAGTATTTAATTCATGTCAACAATCCCGCCCAAATTTTCAGCCCACTACGCTGAAGATTCCGGAATTGGAGAAGTCGTGTTTTATAAACACACATTTACTTATTTGAGGCGTTTTGCTGAATCATCAATACTGGGCAAATGGACAATCGTCGGATTATCACTATTTGTTCTCTCTTATAAATTGGAATTGTTGACTTGGTGAAGGAAGGCAAATGATTCTTTAACCCTAGCTCGCTCGCGCTCGCTCGCTCGCTCTCTCTCTCTCTCTCTCGACTGCGTTGTTCTTATTGAGTGTATTATTTTTGAGTGAAATCATGTTAGTATAAAAGAAGAGCGATAATATATATTTCTTGGTGAGATTGTGCTATAATTGTTTAGGTCGATTTGTGTTTGGAGAGACAAAATACTTGGTATTCTTCTGTAACTATTTTTGTGCCTATTTTGGGGCTGTTCCAGTGGATTCGAACGAAATCCTAATGGATGCTCAACAGAGGATTAGGTGTTAGGAGCGGTCGTTGAACCTCCGGGGCCTTGGGTCGAAAAATTCTTCGTGATCTTATTTTCTTGCAATTTATTTTGTATATTTTTCATTTTATTAGTTGAATCACAAAATAATCGCTTAATCTGGGATCAACAGTTTGGCTGGTTCATTATTCATGAAACAGCCATACGATCAGATTAATTTAAGCCAACCTATTTTCCATATTTACCACTTCTAAGGATAAACATATAAAGATGCATATGGTTTTGACTCCCATATTCTTATCTATGAAAAAACTCTTAAGTCCATACAAATTGAAAAATTAAATCATTAATATTAATAACTGTAGTATTAATCAACACGACAAATATCCAGTCGAGTCTCATATGTTTAGTAAAGATAGATATGGCTAATGGATAAGATACATAAACAGATCAGTTAAACATCAAATGATAGAAAAATTGTGGGACGTACATACAAAGCCATTATATAATCTAGAACATGATTTGACACATCACATGGTACTGCGACAATAAGGAGCCCCTCTCTTTATATTATAGTTTTGAGTTTTGAGTTTTGAGTTTTAAATACATTTTGGGTTTTGCATTTTGAGTGTCCATTTTGAGATTGTTGAAAATATATTCTTTTTGACATTTTGAAAAATTACTTTCAAAAATAAAAAAATGGAAAACCCATTTGCTTTCCCCTACCCTCTCTCTCGCTTTTCTCTCCTTCTCAACGAAACCCACCGCCACCACCTTCATCTCCTCCGCCGCTGCAGTCGACGTCACAATCACCACCTTCACCTGAATCACTAACCACAATCACCACCTTCACATACAACCTTCCCGCTGGTTAAAGAAATCCATAATTCAAACCCCTTAACCACTACAGCCAACGCCACCACATCAAATTAGTTTTGACCAGTGGTAAAATTGGCCTTGACACATGGTTGGACAATGTGTACCATGTGGAGATGAGGCTAACCCATGTGGTCCGCGATTGTGGGACAATGTCGGAATTCGCAAAACTCGAACAGCGTTTTTAGACTTTCGACTGTTGTTCTTCTGGAATGAAATCTGAACATTGCAGAATTATTTGGGGTGGATTGGGGACATGGTTGGAGTCATCTAGGGATGAGCATTCGATCAGTGTGTCGTACGACCTTGGGAGTTGTCGGATGTGAAGTTTCTGGTAGAAACAGGTAGCGCCATAATGGTTTTTTGGCTTCCAATTTTTGCTTATTCTTGTTGTTTCGTGGCTGATAAATGATTGAAGGTGATAGAGGAGAGTGATGCGAGGTTGGTGGTGGTGAAATTCGGCGATCTAGGTGGCTGAAAAGTGGCTTCCAATATGTTTTTGTTGGCAGTGGTTGTGGTGGTATTGCTAACGGTAGTTGTAGTGGTGTTGTTGTAGCTGGGCGACGGCTGCAGTTTTCAAGCGGTGGTGCAGTGGGGTGGCGATGATTGAAAATATTCAAAACACGTTTTGAGAATTTTAGCTTGATTATAATTGGAAACACCTTTGTAAATTTTTAACTTGTTTTCAAAAAGACGTTTTCGAAAATAGGAAAGAGAATACGTTTACTCAGTTTAGGAAAATCGAACACAAAAAGGGTTTGAAAACGGTAAAGACAACATACTCTAAGTGTCTATTGGAGTCTCAATTTTACGTAAGAATTCATTTTAAAATAGCAAATTGATGGAGAATGTATGATTAAAAAAAAGAAAATTTTTAAATTTACGAGTAATATGATTTTATTAAAAAAATGTGGGGTTGAAAATAAGAGAAAAAACGAATTTTAAAAATAATGAGGATCAAACAAAAGCTAAATCCATAATTTGGGCAATACACATTGCATTGTGTTGCCTTGCATGTTCAAGACACTGCATTATTTTGAAGCTTTTCTAACTTTTTCCAATCCTTACGTTTCCAATGCACACCCTAACCCGGCTGTTTACTTGGATATATAATTTAAATAAATAAATAGTGCCAAATATTAAAAAGGCTAAACTGAACTGCATTTTAGAGTGAAATACATGCTAATTATGTTAAATGGCCAGAATAGTAAATATACCCTTGAACTATTAAACATGGAAATTAATTCAAGACTAACTATACAGCCAAAAATACTACTACACAAGCTATGTAGAGGCAAGGTTTTATTGACTAAGTATATACTAGCAATTTGGATCGCCACACTCATAGCGACACAACCTTCTTTTGGAAAGCAGGAACACTCATCAAGAGCTAGGATGAACATCTATATGGTATTACGGATCTTGTAACACTCCTTTAATGTATCTAGCTCTCTCTCTCTTCTATGCATGTTGGCCATAACGAAGCCCTCCACCTTATGTTATAATCTATGGAATCTTATTCCATCATCCATACACTATGAGGACCTCATATCGCCTCCATTATTCTCTCACTAGGGATTAATGGAGACAAGCCAGCCTCGGCGCAAATGATAGCCATATCGACCTTTATAGAAGACCCCCATTTGATAAGGAAGCCATTACGAAATGTCTTTCTGAGAGGCAAATAGCAAGAAAAAATACAAGGACTTGTGACTTATACAACTTATAGGAACCCATGAAAACAAAGATTGGATACTAGTGATAATCAGAAAAGCTGTAAGAATGGCCGAAAATAACATATAATCTTTCAGGCGATGGGAAAAATTTTGCAACGTAAAAATGGTAAAAAAATGGTTAAGTCTCCCTTTTATAGGCAGACATAATAGAGTTCCATTGTTGGATTAGCCTCAACGAAATCCCAAGCATACACGTGCTCATATCCAAGATGTTTTAACTAAAGGGTGCCCGCTAAAATTTGAATCAACTACTCGGATGATTCCATCCTAAGCACACGCATGACGGTGGTAAGACTCCTGCCAGCTATAACAGATTATCATCATTATGCTGTAAATTGCTAAGCTGTTGCGCCTTGAGAACAGGCGATGCTTTTAAATCATTACAACACGCATCTCAACAGGCTTTCCTCTTTAGCAAGAGTCTCACCTTTGCTTTGTTAAGCCTTACTGCAGGTTTCAACTGCTTCACCAGGCTCTCCCTCTTTAGGCAATGCATCAACTTCACTTCGTTAAGCCTTACTACAGGCTCGCCCTCTTTAGTGAAGGCCTCGCTTTCTCTTTGTTAAACCTTACTACATGCATCAACAAACTCGTCCTCTTGAGTAAGGGCATCGCCTTCACTTTGTTAAACCTTAATACAGGCTTCAACTGCTTCACCGAGCACACCCTCTTTAGCAAGGGACTCGCCTTCGCCTCTAGTAAGAGACTTGCCTTCGTCCTTTTTTCTTCTCAAAAAGAACAGGAAACACCTTCAACTTAAAAGTCCACGCATTATATGAATAACTATATATGGACTTTAGGTACTATTTTTACGCATAGCTTCATAAGGCCCCAAACATTCTATGTAGTAAACAAGTCTTCAGCTTAAAAGTCCACGCATTATATGAATAATCATACATGGACTTCAGAAACTATTATTACACATCTCTTTATGAGGTTCCAAACATTATACATGGCAAGTAAGCGTGGGGCCCCGCACTACGTAGAAATACCATGTAGTTATTCTGATCGAACCATTTTGAGTAGCCGAACCAACATGCTTACCGACCCCTTTTAAATTAAATTAACCTCACATGGAGAACTGAACTACAGAGGGTAACGAGACAACAAAAGAATCTTGGTACGAGATCTTCTTGGAAAATCTTCGATATGTGATTGATGTGATAATTCACTATCGCCGCCTCCATGTCCAGCCCATCAGGTAAAGGCTAAAGCAACAAGCTAGACATTAGAGATGATAAAATGGTATTAACATTTAATACTTATGATTGATTGATATCTCTGATAAGAGGTATTAGCCGCATGGATGAGGCCATGTGTCTCTTCATCAAACGACTCCTCATTCACCATTTTCTACTATAAAAACTCACACTTAATGTCATTGTAGAGGTAATGAGATTTTAGACTCTCAAGCTGTAATTTTGTCGTATTACCGTTTTATCCATCTCCCCAAAGTCGACCCCCTTTTTGCATTGGAGTCTCACGTCTAAAACCCCCTACACTCATATATTTACTTCTCTACTGACTTGACCATCGGATTGTGCTCAGCAAACTCTATCCCTGCTCGAGGAAGCCACGTATGGCTAATGGTTTGTCTAAGTATACAGAAACAATGCTTGACTGGATGTGAGAGTCTTTGAGATCTGTTGGCCATATTGGAATTACATTTTTTGGGATCAATTGTTGTCCTCCCCATTCCAAAGTTGATAAGAATAAGCCGTGATAATTTTCCTTCACATGTTTTTTGGTCACAAAAATCATTCTACATATCATAATAGATCGCAATCACCATTTTTCATTGTTAGAAATTTGTATATGAAATTGGTTTTGACCAATTCTTAATTATTTAAATGAAAATTGTTATTTTGTGAATGAAGAATTAAGTCAAATCTAAGGCCATATTTGAAATGCATTATTTTCTAGGGAACTTGAAAATTTTCTTTTTTTCCAACAAATGTAGTGTTTGATAGGATAAATTTTCTAGGGAATTGATTTTCCCATTTGCACCCTCACGCGCCCATTTGCCTTGTTTTTGGTGAATTGATTTTCTTGCCTTTTTGTGGTAAAATTTTTTCTAGCTTTTTTTAGCAATTGAAAAAAATTCTAGACACAATGGTAAAAAAATTCACTTTTATTGACAATTTTCATACAAAACAAAGCCAGACGAATGATATTCGGTATAGTAATTTATTTTTAAGTTTTTTTTGGCAATTGGAACAAATTTTAGACCCAGTGATAAAAACAATTATCACTTTAATGGACAATTTTCGTAAAAAAAAAAAAAGTAAAACAGACATAAAGCTTTCAAACATTTTTCAAGTGGAAAATTATACCAATCAAACACAATTAATTACAATTCCCAGTAAAATAATTTATAGGATATTCAATTCCCTATAATTCATTTTTTTCCACCCATTTTTCACCTTTACAATCAAACGGATCCTAAGCCACTTATATACGCAAATTATTGAAAAATTACGTAGAATATTGTGGAATATTCTAGAAAATTATTTGGTTAAAAATGTGTCTTTTTATATGAAAAATTGTGATTTTTTGGCATTATTATTTTTCAATAGATTTGTCTCTTCAAAT
Source organism: Fraxinus xanthoxyloides (assembly GCA_903798325.1). Taxonomy (NCBI): domain Eukaryota; kingdom Viridiplantae; phylum Streptophyta; class Magnoliopsida; order Lamiales; family Oleaceae; genus Fraxinus; species Fraxinus xanthoxyloides. The sequence goes on from CAIGRL010033627.1 coordinate 7,275, forward strand.
ATAGAGACTAATTCCAATAGTTGTGTTTCTTCCATAGGTTGTCTTTTGAGACAAATCTTTCCAAAAACTATATATAAACCACACATATGGAATTTTCGTTCATTCATTTTTTTCATCATTGCATTATCATGTTAGTGCATATTCACTTCAAAATATTTTGAGCATTTATTTGGAGTGGAGTTTCATATAAGGAGTGTTAGAAACATAAGTGGGTTTGTTGGTTTACGTAATTTAAAATGCTCCTATCGTAGGATGTGGTCGTTGTATATTGGGAGACAAATGCCGAAAAATTGTTAGTACTCGTATGGGATATTGACCCCAAAAAATGAACTCAGCATATGTCGGGTCCACTTTTACTACATCATGTACGGTTCCAACTTACCGAAATAAGTACGGTAATCGCCTGAAATGGACGCGGGAAGCACTTTCTGGCAAGAGACGAAAATGTTCGGACTTCTACGGTTTGAATCAAAGACAATCTCACTATCAACGACTGCCAAACAAATTTTCACGAATGAATCTCTTTTTTTTCCAAAGGAATATGTGGAAGGTTATATTAAGAGCAAGGATTTATATGAGAATTACAGTCTTTTCTTCTCGAGTTTTCCATTTAGCAATAATGTAAGGAACTATAGATAAAGGAATTGTTAAGTATTTCCTTATGAATATCTTGAGAATTTTGAGTATATATGTGTTTGATTCCTTGATTGCAAAGATGCAAGCCCCTGTTTCTTACAAATAGAAGCTATGTATACTACATGGCCAATGTGGTGATTGTTGTATCAAAATCACGTGGCCACATCTCCTACACTAAAGTCTCACATCATTGTCTATTCCTTTAATTAATATTGACAAGGGGTCGGTCATTCTACATTGTAGGCTGATATACTGAAGCATTTTTATTACAGACGTTACATCAATCATTCTAGGGATCTTCGAATCTTTAGTGCGGTCAACATCGGTTTAAAGACTTCTGGTGTTTAAGAGTTTCGGACAACTTGCAAGGACCTCAACTTCAAGCTTCAGTGCTTCGCATAGAAAGGAGGGGTTCGACACTTGCTTCAGACTTTAGTGAAAGGACTTTGGATGTTCGTATATTCTATCATTTTGATTTCATTGAACTTCCCTTGACTTTCATGCTGACTACCTGTCGACGTGGCTTTGCTGTCCACATGGCAATCCCTCTTGGAGCCTTGGAGGAGAGGCGAGGCGTGACAATAGTCTCCCAAGTATATGCATGATTATTTATGTAATGTATGGACTTTAAGTGTTGTATAGTTTGTTGAAATGACAAGCTTCTAATATAGGGAAAAGAAAGGAAGATAGCTCCTCACATCACTATAGGAGAAGGCTCATCCAACTCGTGTAGACCCTCTGTAAACATCATCCAAAGTGGTTTACCTGATAAAAATTCTACCTTTCTAATCTACCCTGGAAGAGGTTGTCGAAGTAGAGTAACTCAGAGCTACATTCTCCGAAACTCCTTCGCATATCCGAAGTTCCTTCATACATCTGAACTGTAAGAGATGGAGAGGGTCTAATGCTGATAAAGCCTCGAAATTGATAAGGGATTTATTATTTTTAAATGATTTTGCAAAACTCGAGGCGTCTTTAATGATGGTGCCTCAATGATTAGATGTCCTAGCATGTTTCCAAGAAAAACAGTTGGGGTGGTTCAACTTCCAATACATACAATCGCCGCCGCATTTAATGAGCAATGGTGGCTTTCCCTACGTTCTTTTATAAATCTTAAGCGCATGAGGGCGCATGCGGCAGACATCTGAAACTGGGCCTTTGAAGACGAAGCATCGATGTGCTGGGCGGTTCAGATTTAAACTTTTGAATGAACGGTTGGATGGTCCGGATCGTGATCCAACGACTGAGGTTAAGCGTGTCTGCCTGAAAAAGGCATAGACTTTTGAAGAAATTTTCTTTACCTTTGCACGAGTTTTTGCTTCTCAAATTCTCCAAATCTTCAAGTTTGATCAAGAACTTTTCAAGTTTCGTTCAAAATTTTCTCTATTTGTTGCTCTTCTTCCTCTTTTCTTTGTCACTTTCACTTAATTTAAGTCTTCTTTTCCTTCCATTTTTCAAGAAGCTCGTAAGTACTATGGTCTTCTTTTTCTTTTTATTTGTGCATTTTTAATCAATCTTTGAATTTAATGGCTTCTTCTAGGGAGGTAGACTTAATGAGATTGCAAGTGAAATATGGGTCCAAATTATGAGCACCGCCGACCTTATTAGGGCCGTTGAGGCTTGGCGTGGTGCTTCGATTTTCGAGGATGGTGTCAGGGATGATGATGACATAGCTTGGGGACGGCCAAAATTCCATCATGTGTAGATCCGACCCATATTGCAAACCTTAAGGAAAAATATAGAATCCTCTACAACATAGAAATCATATCCGTTTCTCCTAATAAGCGAGCATGCTATAGGAGGCAGGACTGCATCGCCATTAGTGAGTTTCTTCTCAAGGGTGGGCTTCGCCTGCCTCTTCGTCCTTTTTCCCAGTGTTCCTTAGGCTGTACGAACTAGCCCCTACCCATCTCGCCCCTAACGCCTAGGACCAATTAGTAGGGTCTTATTTCCTTTGGAAAGAGACCTCTCTAGGTGAGGACATGCCTCTTCACGTCTTCCAAACCATTTATCAACCTAGGTCCTTAGGCAAAGGGGATTCCAAGGGTTGGTATTCCTTGTGCCCATGGGAACACATTCTCTTTTTATGTTGGGTCTTCCTTCATCCATCAAAGGATGGAAGGAGACATGGTTCTAGGTTCAGAGAAAGTGGCAAGAGTGCAAGGGTGACACTATCCCATATGTCAAAGTCCCGGCCTCTTACTCCGAACCAAGTGAGTGTTATTTCTGCACCTTGCTTGTTACAATTTATTAAAATCCTTACTAACTAATTGTGATCGTTTTGTAGGGTTTGTGGAACTCTTCGACTTTGACAAGAGTGATTGGGATACCTTGTCAGAAATCTACCGTCGACCCTCTTCATCTCGTGACTTTGAGCGTCTAGTCATGCCCAGTGGTTCTACGAAGAACTTTGTCTAATGGTCCAAAGAGGTATGACTTAGCTTATACTCATTCCTTGATTCATCATTTATTTGTTTACTTGCTTATGTCTGACCTTGTGTTTCTTTTTTCTTGCAGAAAACGTTATGAAGATGAAGGCCCCCACCCCCGACGTGGCTACCATCTTGGCCTCCACCTTAACAACTAGACGTAAAGGTATGAAACCCTCATATGCTGGAGGAAAGCAGATGAGGGATAAAATGGAGAGGATCAACAAAGAGGCTGCCTCTTAGGAGGATGGATGTCCCTCCTTAGCTGACAAGGAGAAAAAAAGGCTATCGTTGAAGAGCCTAAAAAGAAGTTTAGGGTGTCCATCACTGAGTGGGTACCTCTAACGACATTCATTCTCCCCGTTTCAAGGTACTTATCGAGGAAAAATTATTGGCAGCTTCGATGGCTGCAGCCTCTGGGGACGGAAACGGCTAACTGCCCGGAGCCCCAGAGGCACGAACCTGCTAAGAAGTCAAAAACTTCGAGCGACTCTACCACTTCAGATTGCTACCAAGGCAAACCGACCTTGGTCAAAAGGTCCAATGAGCTTGAATCTAAAGCTCTCACACTTTTGTCTCTAGAGATTCAAACAACCACGATGACGTTCCACCAATTTTGGATTGAGAAGTGGCAAAATTTTGTTGAGACAAGCGATGTTGTGGATGTCTTCACTACAATGGTGGCTCAGGCAACAAGGTCATTCAGCATGGATGTAGAGGTGGAGGCTCTCTTTAAAAACCTTCAACGAAAAAATAGATTGTTCATGACTAAAGCAGCTCATGCTGAGGCTCATAAGAAAAAAGAGGCAGATGAGTCTATGAAACTTGCTTCTACTTTGGAGGAGATTAAGAGGTTGAAGAAGGAGGTTCACTTATCCTAAAATGAGGTGGCCTCCTTAACGAGGCGGGTGGAGACCTTCGACGCCCATCAAGAAATGGTAGCTAAGGCCTTGGAGAAGGCAAATAAAGAGGATGTTGCTCTGAAAGGACAAGTGGGGGAGCTGGCCTCCCAGGTGGCTGGCCTGTCCGTGGAGGTTAAAACTGTAAGGAGTGATGTCGAGCAGGCCAGCAAAGACGCCGAGAAAACCTTCATTTCCAACTTTTACTTAATCGAAGCGTACCAATGTTTTGGAAAGCACTGAAGGAGTATGCTTACATCGAGATGATTGAGTGGCCGGAAGTGAACACTCAAGGCGTCTATTCGTGAGATTTCGCAAGTGTACGGATCGTGACAAGTATAAAGTAGATTTTTTTAAGTCTGAGTATCATCCCACAGAGAATATTATTTGCTATAAAGTTTCAACTAATTCACTTCAATTTAAATTAAAATGATAACTAATGATCAAATCAATTTTTTTCTAAACGAAATTCTAATAAATAAAATAACGAACTCAAATTAAAATATTATGTGATGAGGTAGTTTCGATTTTCGATTTCACTTAATTTATTTATCATACATTTAATTTCAATTTATTCAACCATTTTCATATGTGCCAATGATCGAATTAACATATTGTATTTAGTGACCTCTTTCAAGCAATATTAATCTTATTCATATGCCCGAACTTACTATACCTCTATGTAAATTCACACACATATGAACGCATTAATCTATAGGAATTCAACAAAGATCGCATAGTTTATAATTATTGCACGAGCTAAAATTATACATCACCTCTCGATCTCAGCATTATCCCTAAATCAATTAATTGTTGCGCAGACAATTAAAGTATAACACACAATAATTAATTAACAAATATTAAAATGACATGAAAGTCTCGAAATTAAACATCTAATAAAAACCTTAAGTTCCATCATTAATCCTAATAATAAAAGTTTTTTGTCACTCACAAAAATGGAAAGACATCACCAAAAATAGATGAAACGTGAAAGTTTCTAGTGTTTGCAGTTTCTTTTCATTTTTTTCTCTTTCCTTTTGCGTTTTTTTTTCCTTCCTGCTGCTTTGACTTTTCCTTTTCTCTTTCTTTCTTTCTTCTCTTTTTCTTTTCTCTTTCTTTTCTTTTTGTAGCAACTATTTTCTTCTCTTTGGTTCAGCTGTGTTCTCTCTTTTGACCTGAGGGCTGAGTTTCTTGAGGACGAGGAAGAGCCTGAAACTTCAGCTGAAGGAGACCAATTAATTGAACTCAATAATGATGCAACTAAAGAGGCTCCCATTGAAGAAGTGGCTCGTGATACTATAGTATCCTTTGTGGCTCCTCAACCCCACCCCACTTAGGGCCTCGAACTCAATGTAAATTTTTGTTAAGTGTGTTGGGCTCGGCCTATTAATTGTAAAATGCTCTTTTGTTTTAATGAAATTCTACTTTATTTATTCAATCTTATTGAACTTCTGCAATATGGCATTCGCTGATGTGTTTACAACTTTAATATGACCCAATCGTACTTGAACAACAACTTCTGATCTAACGTCAGCTATAACTTAATAATAATATCAGATGCACAACAACTTAACAAAGATGAAGCGATATGTAACAGGATTAGACCTTCCCAAATGCTTGGGGTCTGACCCGATGTTAAAGCACGTCGACAAACTTAGTTAAGTTTGCAAATATTTCACAAGTGTTAGGATGCAAACATAATTCATACATTTTTCTTCTATAATTATAAGTTTAGAATTAAACTCATATAATAGGCCACGCGACGACCCTTAATCACTTTACACTTTACTGAATGGATAATCATGTTGTTAAGGTCGGTTACGTTCGCAAGACCTTAGTAATATTAGACCTCCCCATACTTCTTCCTCAATGATGACTCAAACATTAAAAATTTGTTCAAATGTTAGAATGTCATGTACCTTAACAGTTTTTCGAACTTCTAAGCACATTGATTTGCACGAGCTGAGGCACTCTTAGTGCTTCAGACTTTTTTCTCACTATATTTACAACTTGCACAAGTATAGGTAGCTCGCTTTGCTCTTATTTTTATAGGGTCAGATGATTTGTCCATTTCGAATCCCTTGTAATAAATTCATGTTTTTACCTTTATAAGGTCAATTTATTCTTGCAGGCGAATCCTCGAGGCGTTTGGCCTTTTCGAAGAGAGTTTTGGCTCATAATTTAATATAACAAAAGCTGCATTTTATTGAATCCAAAACTGTTTATACAAAATGTCTTACATCACTGATATTACTTGCTCAAGTGCTCTACATTCCAAGGATGAGTTGTGCCTTTCCATCCATGTTTTTGATTTTGTAAGTCCCAGGCCGAACCTCTTCGCTGATGCATTAATGGCCCTCTCAGTTAGGAGCTAAGGGTTCCTGGTCCATGCTCTTTCGAATGTGGGAACACTCTTCGCAATACCAGTTCGTTCAAACACAATGACTTCTTCATTAGTTTCAAGTTGTAATATCTGATCATTTTTCTTTGATACATGGCCAACCTGATCAGAGAATCGTCCATCCTCTCTTCGAGGAGGTCCAACCCACATCTTCTCTTCTCATCATTACTTATCTCATTTAAGTGTATTCGCCTAGGAGATGGAAGACCTACCTCAACGGGGCTTATAGCCTCGGCCCCATAGGCTATGGTGAATGGGGTCTCTCTAGTGGCGATTTGGCTTGTAGTCCTAATTGCCCAAAGTACTTGGGGCAGCTCATTGACCCATGCTCCTTTGGAAGCATCCCGCTTTCTCTTCAGAGTGTATTTAATCATTTTGTTAACATCCTGGACTTTCCCTTTGGCATAGGGGTGATATGGGGAGGAAAAATGTTTCTTGATGCCTAACTCATCATACATATTCGAGACCTTCTTGTTATCGAACTGCATGCCCTTGTCCGATATGATTAAATGAGGAATTCTGAACCTGCAAATGATGTTCTTCCATAGGAACTTGGAAGTGTTGGCCTCAGTTATCTTGGCAAGTGGTTTGACTTCTACCCATTTTGTGAAATAATCAATGGCGACAATCGCGAAATTGGAATTTTCTCTCCCTTTGGGAGGAGGTCCAAGTAGATCGATTCTCCATTTTGCAAATGGTGAGGGGCTAGATACTATACTTAGCTCTTGTGAAGGTTGCCTTTGTATAGTGACAAAACGTTGTCACTTGTCACATTTTTTAACAAATTGTTGCACATCATTTTTCAAGGTGGGCCACTAATAACCTTGTCTAAGTACTTTTTGTGCCAATGACCAATCCCCTATATGGTTGCCACATACCCCCTTCATGGATTTTCCTGAGTACATAGTTTGATTGTTCTTCTCCAATGCACCTTAGTAGAGGCATTGAAAACCCACGTTTGTATAGAACCTCATCTTGTAAGATGAAGTGGGTAACCCTCCTTCTGAGCTTCTGAGCCTCTTCCTTTCCCAAGAGCAGTATTAGTCCTTGAGGTAAGATATGATGGGCTTCATCCAAGGTGGGGTATCCTCAACACACTTATGTCAGTTGAGGGTCTAGAGAGGTGTTCAATAGGTATCACTATGAGCAGTTCAGAGTCTTTACTGCTCACCAACTTTGCTAGTACATCAGCATGGGCATTTCTGGAGCGTGGGATCTGTATGAGCTCAAACTTCTCAAAGGAAGTGATGAATCTCATCTCCAAATTTAAGTATGCTGCCATAGACTTATCTCTGGCTAAGAAATTTCAGCGAACATAAATAACCACTAGCTGGGAGTCACTGTTGGTGATGAGCCTCTTCACTTGTATTTCTTTTGCTAATCTTAGGCCTGCTAAAAGGGCCTCATATTCTATTGCATTGTTCGTAGCCTGGAAGCTGAACCTCATAGCACACATGAGCTTGTGCTCCTCTTAGCTGACCAAGATGATCCCTGCTTCAGCGGGTTCCATTTCGTCCTCAACTTCTGGTACAGGGGTAAACTCGACCATAAAATCTACTAGGGCTTGTCCTTTGATGGCTACCCTGTGTTTGAAAATGATGTCGAATTCACTGAGTTCCACAACCCATTTAAGTAACCTCCTTGAAGCATCTGGCTTCTGAAGCACTTGTTTGATAGGGTAATTTATTAATACATGAATGATGTGAGCTTGGAAATACAGCCTCAACTTCCTAGACCATATTACCAAGGAAAGGGCCAACTTCTTCATGTTTGGATACCGAGTTTCTGTTGCTAAGAGTGCTTTACTAATGTAATAAACTGGTAGCTGGTAGTTATTTTCCTCTCTGATTAGGACTGACCTTAAGGCCTCGGAAGTTACTGCTAAGTACAGATGCAATACTGATCCTTTACTTTGGAGAGAAATGGTGCTTGACTCAAGTGCTTCTTCAGCTCTTGTAAAGCTACTTCACATTCCTCCATCCACTGAAATTTGTTCCCTCATTAGAGGACCTTGAAGAAGGGTAAGCATTTATATGTTGCCTTGGAAATGAAGCGATTAAGGCTGTAACTCGCTCAGTGAGACTTTGCACTTCTTTCGGCTTTTGGGGGAACCTCATTTAAAGTTTTGACCTTTTCAGGGTCGCTTCGATGTAACCTAGAAATTTGCCTGATGATACCCCAAAAGCACATTTCAATGGATTAAGCTTCATCATGTACCTTCATAAAATTTGGGATGTTTCATTGAGGTGGGCAACATGATCGCTTGTCTTTAAGCTTTTCACCAACATGTCATCCATATAGACCTCCATGGTTCTCCCAATAAGGTCGGCAAACTTTTGTTAACAAGTCTTTTGTAGGTTGCCCTGCATTTTCAACCCAAAATACATGGCTTTGTAACAATAGAGTCATTTATCTGTGATAAAGGAGGTATGCTCCTCATCTATCGGAAACATGGAGATTTGGTTGTACCCCGAATGGGCATCCATGAAGTTAAAGAGCTCATGCCCAACAGTTGAATCCACTAATTGATCTATTCTGGGAAGTGGGAAGCCGTCCCTGGGGTAAGCTTGGTTCAAATTTGAAAATACCTATGCTCACCCTCCACTTCCCATTGTGTTTTTTCACTAAAACTGGGTTTGAGACCTATTTCGGCTACACAAATTCCCATTTAAACCCATTATCAATCAGTTTCTTAACCTCATCTTTTAGGGTCTCATATCTTTCCAGGTTGAGAGCTCTCATCTTTCGCCTATATGTCGTAGCCTTTGGATCTATGTTCAAGTAGTGGAAACTAACCTTAGGGTCAATACCTACCATGTCGTCTTGCTTCCAAGCAAAAAAATATCAAGGTTTTTGAGTAAAAATTTTTTCAACTCTTCCTTCATTTCCAATGATAATTTACTTCCCACCAGCATGCATTTTGATGGATCCATGGGGTCTGTTGGAAAGGTCTCCAGCTCTTCTATAGGTTATCTAACTCCTCCAAGAAAACTACTTTTTCAATAGTTATCTCATCTTTAGGGGCTTGTATGGTGCCGAGGACGTCTCCTTCTCCAGGGGCATCAGTCATAACGACGTCTTTTCCTTCTTCAGGGGCATTTCCTTATTCAGTGAGGTTGCTCATGACAACGTCGGTGACACTGACATTCATGGTTCTTGGTTCCACTTTCCTTAGGAAATTTAAATAGCATTATCTAGCTCCTCGATGGTCATCTCAGATTGTGGCAATGCCATTTTCAGTAGGAAACTTCATACATAGGTGATAAATGGAGGTAATTGCCCATAACTCCTTCAGTGCGGGTCTCCCGAGTACTCCATAATATGCAGATCGATTATCAACCACCAGGAACTCCATGAAGTGTCGAGCAATTAGAGGTTCAGTCCCCATCTCTATCGCTTAAGTAATTTTTTACTCGTTTATTTCGGTTCACAAATGTGAATAACTGTCGATAAATTTACGAAATATAACTTAATTCCTTGTAATTTGTGTTTGTATGACAATAATGATGATTGATGGGTAAATTAGGAAAAAAAAAAGCAAAAAATGACATAAATAAAGCAAAAATCAAAGTTTGAGGACTCAAGTGCAATTATTGAAAAGTTGTGTCAATATCACGATGAAGATTTGAGAGTATTAGGCATCAATTGGATGAGGAAAGAAGACAAAGAGATGAAATATCGAAAAAATACTATTACATATCAACTTCTAACAAAAAAAAGTTATACTTCGAATTTTCAGTCTTAGTTTAAGACCCATTTTTGGAATAGAAGACATTTGAATTTGAAGATTTATATTTCTAGAAGATTTGTATTCCTTTGAGTAATATTTCCAATACAATTTGAATCATCTCAATCGGATATCAGAAGAGAAAGATATGACCAAAATATCAAAAGTTGTCCGGCGGGAAAAACATGGAAACCATGCGATCGCATGGTATAAATTCCATGCGGTCGCCCAGCCTTCAACAGGAACATTTTGGTGCAATATAGCTGACCCATGCGATAGCATGGAGGACTACCATGCGATCGCATGGTATGTACCGTGCGCAAAAAATTTGGTTTCCTTATTCAACTCAATCACATATGGAATGGTATCTTGAAACCCTATTTAATCCTAATCTCGTCCAGAACTAGGGAGTATGCATTCCTGGAGAGAAAAACACATTGGAGAGCTAACAAGAAGGCAATAACAAGGATTTTCATTCAACGCAATTTGAATCATCTCAATCGGATATTGGAAGAGAAAGATATGACCAAAATACCAAAAACTATCCGACGGGAAAAACATGGAAACCATGCGAGCGCATGGTATAAATTCCATGCGGTCGCCCAACATTCAACAGAAACATTTTGGTACAATATAGTTAGCCCATGCGCTAGCATAGAGGACTACCATGAGATCGCATGGTATGTTTTGTGCTCGAAAAATTTGGTTTCCTTTTTCAACTCAATCACGTATGGAATGGTATCTTGAGACCCTACTTAACCCTAATCTCATCCAGAACTAGCGGCTACGCATTCTTTGAGAGAAAAACACATTGGAGAGCTAACAAGAAGGCAAGAACAA
>CAIGRL010033641.1:0-16225 GCA_903798325.1 Fraxinus xanthoxyloides
CGTCTGTTGTTAGCCTAGAGCTTGATCAACGTGGTTATATTCGATCTTCAAGCTTATCTTAAGTTCATTCTCATCTCAAACATTATCCATTATAAATATAAACCATATGAGACATCCGAAAGTGAGTTGAATCATATTTCTTCCATAGAAATCATTTATTTGAAAATCCAAAACATTTATTAATTCCAAAATTCAATTACGACATTTTACTTGATCAATAAATTCTTGCAAAACATATTTTGTTGATCAAGATGTATTGTTTCGCATTAAGCCATAGATCAAAACACACAAGATCTTTTAATCAAATGCCAAACCACTTATTCCACAGAGATAAATCTATACCAGGAATCGGGAGTTGTTGCAGAAGCACAAATTCAGGATGACTAAGGTGAGGTACAAGGAGTGGGGATCTGGCGTTAGGAGCACGTAGTCCAAGATGGTTAATGTATAAACTAAGAGTTGGGATTTGTTTTGAAGGAGCGCACCTTCAGCAAGATCAAGGGAAACTATATGAATTGAGGTCAGAAGTTATACGGGTTAGATGAGTTTGAATCGTACTATAAATTTGTTTCGATTTATAGTGGATTATTGGCTGCAAAGTACTTGGAGTTTTTACCTTGTTGGAATTTCTCCATGATCATCTGTTGTGTTCTTTACTACTTTAATTATTGATTGTAGTATTCAAATTTATCATAATTAATTTGTTTGATCTAATCATATAGAATCAATTAAAAAGTGACTTGTTGCTTTTGATTATGTAATTCCGTGCCTAGGGTCTAAATATTCAGTAATTTAAAACTGTCGAATAGTATCAGAACTTAATTGAGATACCCAAAATTTTGTCTAGATAAGTCAATCAATTTCCGATTTGGGGTCTGAGCGTGATTTGAAAATTCAGGAGGCTTATGGCCAATTGTTTGAGGATTGCCTTAAGTTAGTAAAAGTGAATTGCTCTGCCTTTAAAAAATTGAATAATCTTGAATTAGAAAATTAGAGTAAAAGTGAATCGCTTTGCCTTTAAAAAGTTGAATAAACTTGAATTAGAAAAGTAGAGTCTTGTAGCCAAACTTGAGGAATGCACTGGAGTTTAAATGAGTTAAGAGTTGAGAAATAGCCCTTATATATTAAAGTTAAATCTCTTATGAGTGATCTGAAAAAATCAAACACCTAACTCCAATATTTTTCTAGCGGATTTAAGAAAATTGATAATATAATATGTTTGAATAAAACAATTGGAGATATAAGAGGTGTAGGCTTTAATGAAGCAAATTCCCATAGTAGACAAAAAATGTACAATAATAATTAATGGATTGGGTTAATTTTAAATAATTAGCCTACTCAAATGCATTAAAACTAAAGTCTATTAAATCCCACATATAAAATGTCCATGAAAAGGTCCATTATACTTTTAAAACTCACTAAAATAAATTAAATCAAATGAGATAAGATCAAATCAAATCGTGGGTGGTTACAAACTGGTTACCATTTTCTCTATAAATAGGACGAAAGGTCCATAAAAAATGACAAGTGAAAAGCTACACAAAAGTTTAGAAGTGCAGAAGAAATCTAAAGATCGGTTGAAGAGAAGAAACTCTCTCAAGGCAAGTCTAGAAATACCAATAAGATCAAAGTCTTCTTCAAATTCAAGAAAATCTAGGGAAGCCCAAGTCTCCTTCAAACCAAACCAAATCAAATTCAAGTCCAAGTCTCGAAGTTCAAATCCACGTGTCAAACAAGCCAAATTCTCCACAAGTCAAGTCTTCAACAAATCTTGAAGTGCACGTGACCCCTTGTATTGCATTTAGATAATCAATAAAGGGATTGTGCATTTGTTGCAGTCACAAAAAGATCATCATCCACTTGTATTTATCAAAATACAACTTGTTGCAATTTTTGTATTTTAATATACGAAATTCATCGTACAAATTTCTTAGCGCACCAAGTGGGATCTCTTGTCTTCTCATCTTTTGATATCAGAATCTTCAAATTCCAAACCATTATATCAACGATGGCAAGCGAAAAAGTGAAGGAAAATGTCAATCGTCTTGAAGAAATACTTCATGCACTCTTTCATGCGACCAGAGCCCAAACAAAAATTGGGAAAGCTCAACTGATCTCACCGCTGAGGAAGTTCTCCAACAAAGGAAAATTAAAAATTGCTTTCAAAAGGCTGAGCTCTCATTCGATAGAAAAGATTAAGAGATTGGCGAAAAACTATCATTTTGATTCCATCTCCGGTGGCAGATCCGTGTCCAAATCCTCTCATGCCACTTATCGACAAAGATGGGAAGACTATACTTCATCTAAAGAATCATTCGAGCCAGTGATGGTCACCGAAGAGACGGTGGGCTCTGATAACCGAATCCAATAAATGGCTTAAGCCATTGAAAAGTTAACAAAGTCACTAGATGACAAAGATGCACAAATTGATGCACTCATGCACAGGTTGGAGTTGCAAAATCCGTTGGTGGAAGGCAATTCAGAAAATGCAGGGTCTTTAAAAAAGAAAGATCTATAAGTCCACGAGCACCAACAAAAGAAAGATATGCACAACTAGATGGTGGTGCAAAATATGTTGTGTGCCAACACTCAACTCTCTGTTGGCTCTCTATCCATCCAATAGCTTCAATATATGATTGCAGACACCATTCGTACCCAATATGGTGGCTCACCGTAATCTTCATTGCTTTATTCCAAGCCCTACAGCCGTCGAATTGACGAAATGAGGATGTCGCTTGGTTGCCAACCCCCTAAATTTTAATGTTTTAATGGAGAGGAAACCCCAAACAACATGTGGCTCATTTCATTAAAATGTGTAATAGTGTTGGTACTTACAGTGATACCATAATGAAATGGTTCGTATGCTTCCTCAACGATGCCGCATTTGAATGGTATACATATATATCGTCTGGGTCAATTTATAGTTGGGATTAGCTCGAGGGAGAATTCCTAACACATTTTTACAACATTAGGCGAACTATTAGCCGACTAGAACTTGCTCAAACGAAGCAATGCAAAGAGGAGCCAGTTGTAGAGTATATCGAATGTTTGAGAAACCTTGCGCTTAACTGCAAGGAACTCATTAGTAAAGTATCTTCCATTGACATGTGTGTACAAGGCATGCATATGGTTACTCTAAAATCTCCAAGCAAATATACCACACTCCTTTGAAGAGTTGGCAACAAGTGCCCATAACTTAGAGCTCCAAATAGTAAGGCATGGAAGTTACTTGCCATGTAATCCCAGAGAAAAGAAAGATCCTAAGAAAGAAATAAAGGACACCAAGACGGGCAAGTCCAAAGAAGCTATGGCAATCTCTACCGTCCCAACAAGGATAACCTTCCAAAAGCCGAGCTCAAATATGAAGCCTAAGCCAGAGCACATACCTAACAAATGACAAGTCCAAAGTAGACGTCATACGACTCTAAAAGAACTTGAATAAAAGGAGTATACATTTTCATATTCTGAATTTTCTCGAATCCTAGATCAACTTATTGAATATAAGATAATCTAGCTTCTAGCACCGAAAAGAACGGAGGAAGCTGGGAAGACCGATTATCCCAAGTACTACAAATTTCACATAATTATTAGTCACCTAGTTGAGAATGTTTTGTGTTGAAGGATCTTATTGTTCTATTGGACAAGGAAAATAAGATCAAACTTGAAACTAGAGAAAATCCAATCGTTGCTTACTTGATGGTCTCATTGTCATTTGATCCAATTCCTATTACGAAAGAGGAGCACACATTCCCTCTTACATATGAGGCCAGTGGGTCCTCGATCGAGGAATTTGGACCTCAACTTCTGCAAGGAGCCATCCCGATGGAGTTTGAGGACATGTAGAAGTAACCATCGCATACATTTACCTAGAGATAGAAAAGCCACGTGTACCCAATCGTCCAACTTTTTACGAGATCATGGTGGATGACTTGGATGTTTGGGATTCTGATTCAATCTGAAGATGAGGCTAGTGATGGATGGTCCACCTTCATAAGCATGGAGGAAAAATATCAGAAACCAAATAAAATAAGTAAAATATCACTAAGAGCATTGGATATGGAAATCCAACCCAAGGAAGAAGTAACCTAAGAAGAAGATGAATGGGCATGGACTCTTATGAAAAGACTTCATCGAAAGGCTCCACAATTTCAAAGTTCCAACATCTATGACAAAAAGTTGAGATCGAGAAGGAGGCAAAAAAAAAGGAAAGTCTAAAGTCAATTCAAGGGTATCTATTAGATCAATAGAATTAAAAATTCCTTTACATGCTCCTTCCAGACTAGGGAATTATTTCCCTAAAGATTTCTTTGACAATGAATGTTTCACCTCTAATGTCATCCATGTAGAGAAGAAAAATGAGAAGAAGAATAATGTCATCCATGTAGAGGAGAAAATGAGATGAAGAATATATCAAGAGAGAAAATAAGAAGAAAACTTTTTCAAGGCTCAACAACAGTTCTTCTAATACAAGTCTGATGGAGTCCATCAGTCTTCATTTTGACAATCAAATGGCTTTAATTGCAGCATTGATCGATCAAAAACGTACAAAGGCAATGTCTTAGCACAGATTGGAGCCATAACTCAGCAAGATTGTATGGCCACCATAACATTTGATGAAGAAGATCTACTACTCGACTCTCGTTTACATAATAGACCGTTGTATGTAGGGGTTATATTAGCGAATGCAAAATAAACTGCATGATGATTGATTGCAGATTTGTCGTAAATATTATGTCGATCAAGATAATGAATAATCTTGGTGACTTGTCCAAGAGCAATATCACGATTTAAGGATTCAATCAGAGAGGTCAGTGAACCATTGACATCATTCGCCTGAAGTTGCAAATAGGCGAGTTGATTTTCTCAGTTTTCTTCCATGTTCTTGATGCTAAAACATCCTAAGAGTTACGGGTGTAACAAGCCGACCTTATGCCATGGTCGTTATCATATCATACGTACTGTCCACTTTAGGAGAGCCTAGACCCATCTTACCCCTCATCAATTTTTGGTGCATCCCCAAAATTCGAACCCAAGACCTCCATCATATGTGAGAGAGAATCCTAATACTAATTGGCCTAGGCTCTCCCAAAGTGGACAGTACGCACGATATGATAACGACTGCGGTACAAGGTCGGGTCATTACAACGGGCGTGTTTGCCTGCACGAAACTAGAGTGGTACCTTCAACTTGGTACTAATACTTCAAATATAGCTGAAATGGAGAAGTCAAATGTGTAGTAGCTAAGTCTAAACCATTCATCAAAGAAAAATCTCATTTTACTAATTCTAAGATTTTACATAGAGGATGAAGAATATCATTCTGCAAGACTTTCTATGTCCGGATTCAAAATTACAGGAGACACAGATGATGATAAGACATCGATTATTGTTCCACCTCATCAATTTATTAAAGGTAAGACAAGATTTACATGTGGAGGAATCTCTAAAGG
Organism: Fraxinus xanthoxyloides; assembly: GCA_903798325.1. Classification (NCBI taxonomy): domain Eukaryota; kingdom Viridiplantae; phylum Streptophyta; class Magnoliopsida; order Lamiales; family Oleaceae; genus Fraxinus; species Fraxinus xanthoxyloides. Next base: position 5,450 of record CAIGRL010033641.1, read on the forward strand.
AAAACAACATCAAATGGATCCAACAGATGTTGAGGTATTGAAAAAAGAGTTAACTTTTCCAATTCATAGTCTTCCAAAATAGTTTTTGCCCCCATCAACTCATGATGGTCCAAGGAGAACGTATGTTTACTTTAGAAGTTTCGACATCTATTCCAAACATATCAAAGCTTTCTATTGCGAGCTCTTCCAAACAAGATATGCGGATACTAAAGGAGTCAAAGATTCAAAACAAACATTCAAAAGGTGTTACAATCCTCAAGTCAAAAAGTTCTTTGACAATGCTGGATTTGGGAAAGAAGAACCTCGTAAATTGGGTGATCTTGATGCTGTTCTTTCAGCTGTGCGTATTCCTTCTGATTCTATTGATTACATCACGTCACAATCTGGGTATGGTTTGGGTTATGATCCAAATACGTTGAGAAAGATTAAAATCAAGAAGATTTCCTCAAACCCTATCATGATTCAGATTTATGAAGTTTTAGAGGAGAAATTAGAAGAGTCAAGACCTTCAGTATTCGATCAAATTGATAGCAAGAATGCTAGAGTTTTGGTATTTGAAAGGTTAATAGGAGAATCTTCTACAGTAGGTGATATAAAAGATAGAACATTGCACGAGCTTTTTAAAAGTCATCTTAAAGACAAACTGCATTCCCTCGACATGGAATTAAAACATCTAATCCAAGTCTGAAGCCTCAACAATCAAGAGAAGAAGAAGAAACCATAAAACTTACTCATCCCTAAAGGATGATGAGGATGAAGAAGAACTCTCGTTCAATCACATCACTTTTGAAGAAATTTTTAACTCAGAATCGAAGTCTAAAACCTCTGACACAACAAATGAACCTAAAACAGCCCCATCCACATTTGACGAAGGGCGGAAAACTACTGTGGGTGACTTGAAACAAATGAACTTGGGGACTGAAGAAGACCCAGACCAGTGTTTGTAAGTTCTCTCCTCAGTCAAAGAGAGAAATCTGAGTATATAATCTTGCTTCAGGAATATGAATACGTATTTGCATGGTCTTATAAGAAAACGTCGGGGCTAGATTCTGAGGTTGTAGTACACCACCTTGTAATAAGATATGGAATTCGTCTGATTAAGAAACCTCAAAGAAGATTTTGACTAGAATTGATTCCTCAAATTGAAGTAGAAGTTAACAAACTTATCCGAGCGAGATATATAAGTGAAGTTAAGTACCAAACTTGGATCACGAACATTGTTCCTTTTAGTAAAAAGAATGGACAACTACGAATCTGTGTTGACTTTCAAGATTTGAACAAAGCATGTCCAAAATATGATTTTCCACTTCCAATGACAGTTGACGGTGGACGCAACTATTAGGTATGAAGTATTTTCTTTCATGGATGGGTTCTCCAGATACAACCAAATACAGATGAATCCAAAAGATGAGGAGCTTACGTCATTATGTACTCCTAATGGCATATATTATTATAAAGTTATATCTTCTGGATTAAAAAATGTACGGATGACTTATTAGCCGGCGATGCAAAAGACATTCGATGAAATATTGCATAAGCATGTAGAATGCTATATGGATGATCTCGTCATGAAAATAAAGAAATGTAACGATCATCTACAAGACTTATAGGATGTTTTTGAAAGACTTTGATGACACCAACTGAAGATGAATCCTCTAAAGTGTGATTTGGTGTCACATCTAGGAAATTCTTTGGCTTTATTGTTCGACATCGGGGCATTGAAATAGATCAATGAAAAATCGACACCATAATTAATATGCTAAAGCCAAGAAATGTGCATGAGTTGAAGAGTTTTCAAGGAAAACTTGCATACATTTAAAGATTTATCTCCAATGTTGTCGAACATTGTCATCCATTCAACATATTGGTAAAGAATAATGTACCATTTGAGTGGGATGATACATGTCGAAATGTTTTTCAAAACATTAAACAATATTCGTCTTATCCGCCAGAATTGGCAACTCCAACTCTTGGAAAGCCACTAACTCGTTATGTTGCAGTGCAAAAATATTCTCTAGGTGAACTTCTTGACCAAATCAATGATGAAGGAAAAGAGAATGCACTTTATTACTTGAGTCAAACATTGGAAGGTACATAAATGAAGTATTCGCTTATTAAAAAAATGTCTTGCATTGGTCTTTGCGGCTAAAAAGTTAAGGTATTATTGCTATCACATACAATCAATCTTTTTTCAAATATTGATCCATTAAAGTACATAATGTCTAAGCTAGTTCTTTTCGGAAGGATAGGAAAATGGGCACTTCTATTGTCCTTTATCGATATCAAATTCATTCTACAGAAGGCCATTAACAAACCACGACAGATTTTCTCACTGATCATCCAGTTCTAGCGGAATGGGAATGTCATGAAGACCTTCAGGATGAAAATGTTCTATTCATGGAAGTTATATCACCATGGAGGTTATTTTTTGACGGAGCAGCTCTAAGTTATGGTACAGAGGTAGGGTAGTCTTTATTACTCTTCATGATCTTGTCATGTCTTACTCATTTGCTTAAACAAAGAAATTTCAAACAACGTGGCAGAATACCAAACCCTTATACTTAGCTTGGAGACGACGTTAGACATGGATGTTCATCAATTAGAAGATTTTGGAGATTCTAACTTGATAATCAACCTACTTTTAGTTGAGTATGAAGTCCATAATTAAGACTTGAAGCCATATCTCAAATATGCATCAATGCTCATCAAGCGATTTGATTCGGTAAAAATCAAATTTGTGCTTAGAAGTGAAAACAGAGAAGCTGATGCCTTAATAATTTGGCTGCTATTTTGGTTAGATCGGATGAAGACTTTTCTCATCCCATATCAATTGCTCAAAGATGGGTGCTTCCATCATTGTTGCCTGAAAATTTGGCGAAAAAAATAATGTCAGTCATTGATGAAGAAAATGATGATTGGTGGCAACCCATAATCGATTTCCTTCAACACCAAAAGTTATCAGATAATTCAGATGAAAGACCGAAATAAGGAGGCGTCATCTTACTTTGTCTTTTATAAAGATGCACTTTATCGATGTTCATTCGAAGGAATTTTCCTTCGATGCTTAAGTAATGATAATAGAGTACGTGTTGTGGAAGAAGCGTACTCTTGAATTTGTGGCGCTTATCAGTTCAGACCCAAGCTCCATTTTCAAATGAAGAGAATGTGCTACTATTGTCCAATTGTGGTACAAGACTTCATGGCTTATGCGAAGAAACGTTAAGCTTGCCAAAGTTTGTGTAAATTTCATCCACCAGCCTTCGGAACCATTGCATCCAGAAGTAGCTTCTTAGACATTTAACACATGGGGTCACGATGTAATTGGACCTATAACTCCAGAGTCTTCTTAGCCATTTGATACATCAGCGCTGGGACCGACTAGTTCTCAAAGTAGGCTGAAGTTGTACCATTTAAAGAAAGTAAAGAAACAAAATGTTGCGGATTTCATTCGTATTCGAATCATTTATCGGTATGGGGCCCCACGATACATCATTACTAATAATGAAAAACCGTCCCGCAATAGCCACATAAACAATTTATGTGCAAAGTTTCGATTTAAACAATATAACTCGTCCATGTACAATGCAATAGCTAAAGGGTTAACATAAGCGTTCAACAAAACTTTGTGCAATTTGATAAAGAAGGTTGTTTCCAAATCAAAAAGAGATTGGCATGAAAGAATTGGTGAAGCCTTGTGGGCTTCTTGAACTACTTTCTGAACTCCAATACAAGCCACCCTTTACGCTTAGTGTACGGAGTAGTAGTTGTACTTTCTTTGGAGTCTCAAACCCTATCATTTCGGATTTCCATCCAAGAAAGGTTGACAACATAAGAAGCCCATCTTCGGCTGGAAGAGTTAGAAGCTTTGGATGAGAATATATTGGAGGCATAGATGCACCAGAATGCTATCAAACTTGGATGGCGAAGTCCTTCAAAAAGGTGCAACCAAGATTATTTCAAGTTGGAAATTTGATAATTTCAGTACTAGGCCAATTGTAATCACAAGGAAAACAAGGAGCAAGTTCCAACCTAAATGGGATGGTCCATTTATCGTTATGCACATATTCACTAATGAAACATACAAGATTGTCGACAAAGATGGACTACAAATCAAACCTATCATCGGAAAGTTTCTAAAGTGTTTTTACGCTTGAAGTTCTTTATTTTGTAAATTTTTTATTCTAATGTAATTTTCCTGGCTCGCAAGAGGATAAATTATGAATGACCTAAATAAACAAAAAAACGTGTTCTTGTAATGAACTATGCCCGACTTGATCACTTTTGGGTATATAAGCAGTTTGGATAAATTATACATTCAAGTTCAGTTAATAAAATCAATAGATTCATGCAATTTGTTTATCTTTCTTTGCAGTAAATAAAAAAAAATGTGTATAAAAGAAACATGAAAAAAAGCTCATGGTATAAAGAAAATGATATCAATCAAAATTTATACAATTTGGTCCTCAAAAAAATCACAAAATACCAACTCCATCAAAATGAATCGCCATTAATCACTTGTAGGAAACTATCTGCAAGCGTTTTTCTTTTCTGGTCTATGGATGTTGTACTGGTGATATCTGATAAGTGTAATTTTTATACTTATTCTCGATTGTAATCGTGATATTTTATTGTCTTTTGAATTAAATTCTACTTGATTTATGTTAAATTGTATTTTGTAGGTAAAACTTTATGTTTAATGAAGAATTGAAGAAAAGAATGTAAAATAGCGAAAAATGATAAAATAAAAAGTACGATGACTAAATTGGCATAGGCTACACAAATAAAATTGTTTTAAAGATCAACTTGAATTACATAAAAGAATTGAAGACTTGGAAAGAAGAATTGATTTAATTTGGTATTGAAGTTTACTAAGCCTCAATTTGAGCTTCTAAAAATTGGACTACACATTAGCAGCTATATTATATTTTATATATACACAGGGCCAACCACAATATAGAGGAGAGATACACACACGCAGCAGATAGGAGAAAACAACTGGCAGTTTGGAGGAAAAAGAAAAGAGAGACTGAAATTGAGAAAATATACACAAAAAGAAAATGAAAAGTCAACAGCTTCTGGATTGGAGAAAAGGACGAGAGCCAACTGAGAATTTAAAAATAAAAAAGAGAGGTAGAAATTTATCATTCACGTACACAAAGAGAGGATCATGCAACTTTTGTGGAAGATATATATATATAAAGTCAAGAATTGCGGCTTCTGGAGAAAAAATAGATGCTGAGATTAAAAAAATTATACATGCACATCAAGTGGAAGAGAAAGTGGCCGACATTAAACTATATACACACGCAGATAGCCGAAAGTAGACGGAACACACGAGAATCTTCACGTTCCATCAATTTCTGGTGATTTCGTTCCACTTTTGTTTGTTTAATTTCCACGTTATGAGTGACTAAATACTTTTATTGTTAGGATTGATAACGTAGTTTAATGTGTTTATTATATGTTTAATTTCAAAATCTTCATGCCATTTTGATACTTATTAATTAATTATTGTGTGTTTAATGCTATTATTTGTTTGCGGAACAATTAATTGATTTATGGATAATATTGAGATCGAGAGCTGCTTTATAATTCTAGCTCGTGCAATAATTGATATAGACATTATAAGAGATTGAGAGATATATGCTATGTAATCTTTATTGAATTCCTATAGATTAATGCATTCATATGTGTGAATTTATATAGAAATATAGTAGGTTCGGGGATATGAATAGAATTAGTGTTGTTTGAGAGAGATCACTAAATACAATAGATTAATTTGATCGTTGACATGTATGAAAAATGATTGAATGAATTGGAATTAAATGTATGATAAATAATCTAAGTGAAATCCAAAATCCTAACTGTCCAATCATATAATCTTATCTACAGTTTTAATTTGGGTTTGTTATTTTATTTATCAGACTTTCGTGTAGAAAACAAAATTTGATTTGATCATTTGTTACCATTTTAATTTAGATTGAAACTAGATTAGTTTAAAGCTTTATAGTAGATAGTAGTCTCTGTAGAATGATATTCAGACTTAATAGATCCACTTTATCACGTATCACGATCCGTACACTGTGATTTTTCCAATCTATCTTTCTCGGTTTCAAGTATACTCCTCTATTCCCGATGGGTTTGAAGCTCGTCACGGAGTTGGTTATGCTCATAGGTCAGCCGATTGATTTTATTTTGTAACGAAGAATAAATAGAAACACCTTCATTTGAATATTCAAAAGTTTTAGCTGCTTTGCCTTTTCGTCAGCTGTTGGGCACTCCAACTGTTGTTTTCTTTCAGAAAAATAAATGTCACCTTCTTTTAGAAATATTTCCATACGCTTCATCAAAGGTTTTGGATATGAGCGAAATGAGCTGGTAATCAAGTTTTTTAGAATTAGATTATTCTCATTGGGATAGCCATACTTCAAAATGTTCATGAAACACTTTTGAAGATAATTAGTCATAACATTTTGTAAAGAAGCATACAAGTAAAGAGACTCTTGTGTTATCCTAGGTGGAGGACTAGACATGAGAGAAGAAATTGGCTCAATCCCATTACTGTATGAAAGGGGAACGTCAACTAAGGCCAATGAAGATGGAACAACTGGGCTTCTTGATTGATCTTTGAAATATTAGCTCTCCTAATCTTAGAATTGACTTCAACTTCATTATTGAAGTCATCAGCTTTAAGCACCAAAGTACATTCATTAATGGTGTTCGTGTATTTGCAAGGATGGTCTTGAAAATCATGAGTACTATCTATTCCCTGAAGTGCATCAATTCTCTCATCATTCTCGTCAGTTTGATCTTGTAAAAAGTTTGGGCTCAAGGAGAAATTTAGTCATTCTGGAACATTTGAAAAACCTACAATAAAAAAATTAATAAACAAATAACAAAGAAAGAAGATTTAAAAAAAAAAAAGATAGACAAAGAATAACAAAGTACATACCCGCATTCCTTTTCGTAGGCGACATATCTAAAAACCTACCATCTAAAGGTGTATCTAGGAGACTTATGTTAAGATTGGGAGTTTCGAGACCATTTTTTGGAAGACTTGGAATACCTTTAGGTCACCTTGATCGTGTTGATCGCTTCTTTCGATGTATTCAAGAAAGAGGAGCCTGAAATTGAAGTTTGATACACCAAGTCAATACAAGTAGTATGTTGAAAAAAAATCAATAAAATTCGTACATGATCTCCAAAACTTTCATCTCCCGGAGTTGGAGTTTTTCTAGAGGCGTGTGACACTTGATCTCTAGGACTATTGTCGTCCGGGATTAAAATTGCTTCAGGTGTCTTATCGGAAGGCTCAGAGGTGGAAGCAAGGTATGTTGAGGGAATTGTAAATTTAATTTTCTTAATACTTCTTTCATTTCGAAGGTTTGATTCTATCTTTTGAGAATTCTCTTTAGAAATTATTTTTAACCTTTTGGCTCTGACCATGCTCGTTTGTTTCGAAGCCTGATCAAGAACAAAGTCATGATTCTCACTAGAAGATAAAACCTACACTTGAACTTTGATTAGATTTGGAAACACTTGATTATTCCAACAATTTTGGTACTTTGCATCAACATTTTGATGTATATTCTTCATACTCTCGAATATGAAATATAGATCCACTTATAGTCCGGGTCAAAGATGGTTAACGTGATACATGTCACCTACATTAGAAGCAATATCCAACTTTCTTGACGAACTAGGAAGTTTCTGCCTAAAGCCATGTTGTCTTGCAAACCTGTGAGGATTATATGCCTCAAGAATGAAATGAGAGTTTCCTCAGTGATAAGAAACAAATCCAGATCGAATACTCATCAATAATTTTGAGGTATCTGTAGACCTTGATTGGTCATCTACTCGTACATCAGGATGAGATGATGAAAGAAATGGATTCTAGCAAATGTCATTGACATCCATCATTCCACGACTAAGGTCCCGACAATCAACGACATTTTTCTCCCAAGATTGGAAAACATTTAACATGTTCATTTCTTCTAATTATAGGACGCGAATAACTCTTGTCCACATGATCATAAATATCTCTAGCGAAATAAGTTGTAGCTCAAGCATAAAGAAAGTGTCTAGAAAATGAATGTGAAATTGAGCCAATATCTTGGCTAGACTGGTGGTTCAATGTTTTTGTAAGTCCTCCGTAAATTCTGGCTAATATGAGAGGAACTAGGCTGTAAGCATATCCGTCTGCCATCTTAGAAGATGCTTTAAAAGTCCCAACTCTTATGCATTTGTTCCCAAATGGAAGAACGAAATGACAAAACCGCATGGAGAGATAAGCTGCTATTTCTAACTCTTATTTTTCTTCCATAGATAAAGATATTGACAAATCAATCCAGTAATGTCGATCTCTATGAGAAATGTCTTTAGGCTTATATACAACCATGAGCCTCCTTATTTCCGTTGATGCTTGTTGCTGTCGCCTTCTGAATGGATTTAAATTCATGGCATTTTTATAAGCTTTGTTTTGTAGAGGATTTTGGACACAACCATTTTCTCAAAACCAATATTCAACCCAAGCAGCATGAGTAATGCAGTCAAATTTTTTCTCATTAGCAATTAATGAGAAAACATTAAAAAGATGCAAGCAAGACCTAGGGAGGTTATTGTTAACTCTGAAAGGCTTAGGGGCTACTTTTTCATAATAATGACCAATGATTGAAAGTCTACTAATCTCACAGATATCCCAAAGAGAAATGCCAATTTCATTACATGTGGTCACAAAGGTGTTGGTTTCTGGACACTAAACCTTATAAAGTGCTCTGCAAATAGAGTTTGGACGTTGATAATCTTTTATAGTAGGATTGACTGCAGAAGCTAACTTGTGAATATTCCTTTTGAAAAGTAGTTTTTGGATCCATGAAGACTACTCTCAAAACCTTGGAAGAAAAGAAATCCCTCTACAATTGACAAGTGTACTTTCCCATCATATTTCTTTATTGTCGATCCTCTCACGCACTCCGCGCTTTGGGAATGGTAAGGCGGAAGACACAAAAAGGAAAGCTGATTGCTAGAAAGCTTGGACTTGCTAGTGTCTAGATTCTCGTGACATTCACTAATAATGGGTATATGCAATTCTAACAAAGGATCCATGATGTCAGACAAAGATCTCTCATTGACTTATGAATGCTAAGTTTAAGTTCATTCCGGATGCTAGGCTAGGCATAGTATTTCACATCAGTGTCTTTAAAACGAAAGTAACTTTTACCTTGATCTTGAAGTTCAACAATTTAGTGTGTATTAGAATACACTTTATTTTAAGAACATGTCCTAGTCATTCCAACCACAGAGAGAGAGAGAGAGAGAACAAAAAATACAAAAATATTAATGAGCAGTAAATCTTTTAAATTTGTTTATTGCCTACAATCATGAGACTTCCAAATAAACAAAGTGGCTTGAACGGTTGAAGGTACACATCTTTGATCCTCAACACAGTGTCTTGGACAGTCGAAAGAGTCGATCCTTGGTACTCAACACAAAGTGTCTTGGACGGTCGAAGGAGTCGGTCCTTGATCCTCAACATAAATGCTGCCGGTCATTGTTCTTCAACGTGCACGAGATAGTCTGATTTTTATTTTATTTTGAGTCGTTCCTGAGCAAATATCTTCTGAATTCCTAAAATAACTATAGAAAGAAAATTTAAACTCTCCAGAAAGAAAATCTCGAACCTCAAAATTATTTAGCTCCTTCGAAGAATGAATTCTTGAAAAAAATGTGTTAGTTTGAATCTTTCATTTAAAAAATGCATAGACTAATTCATTAAAAATAAATAAATAAAATAAAAATAAAAATTGTAAGCATTGGTTTCTGCCATCCACCGACAGAAATAATTGGTTTTTGCATATGGAAATCAATTTTTGATTTCGCCCGATGACGTAAAAAAAATGCAAAACAAAACAATTCAAAAAAAAAAAAATGCCTCATAGAAACCAATCGGCTTATGCAATTTAGTCTGTAAATTAAAAAAAAATCAAATTTGTATATTGAAAATCATTTAAAAAAGAAAAAGAAAAATAATGAAACTGTGTACGTTTTCGAAAGATAGGAGCATATTTTATACTTTTGAGAATATACCACCACACGTGATTTGAAACATACATACATGCACAGTTCCATTCTCCTGCGCATTACGCGCAGGAAAATGGCATGGGCTTTGCCTTGCCTTTTGGCAAGGCAAAGTCTCACTCACAAGCAAAGACCTGTCACAGTAGGCCTTTGCTCGTGAGATTGAATTTGCCAGCTGCAATTGCGGCTGACAACAATTTTAATTTTTTTTGCTTTTTCTTTGGTCTTTCAATTGTTTTGTGTAGTATTTTTTATATTTTGATCTTTTTGTAATGTATTATTTTTTATTTTACATTAATAATTTTTAATATACGTAATTACATTTTTTGATATTAATAATAACACTGCAAATTTCATATGATATTTGTACTAACATACGAACACATTTACACAAAATAAAATAGACATTGCATAAATTAGTGGTGATTTTTCTACAAATTTAATTCAAACTACGTCAAACGAGTACAACAATAAGTGGTTTAATGGTCATCATCATCATTAAACCCATGGAATGCACCATAATAATTGTTACCAACACCAGTGTACCTATTTTCCTGAGTATTGTCCCAAGAGTATTGTGGATAATACGGTTCGTCCACCAGCTGACTCCTAAAGATGTGGAAAAATAAATTTAAATATAAGCATAGTAGAAAATATTGACATCCCCTTCCATTACTAAAAAATTAAATATTGACATGT